>JAECMU010114971.1:46844-59197 GCA_016106625.1 Dracogyra subfuscus
TTTTTTTTTTTTTTTTAACGACACACTCAACACATTTTAATTACGGTTATATCGGCGTCGGACATATGGTTATGTCGAGAAAAAACCCCAGTGGTCAGCTGACGGGGATCGATCCTAGGCAGTGGTTTCTAGTTACAATAATAATAATAATAATGTAAACGTGACATTTTGTTTATTGTTTTCTTGTCAAAACAAAAAACTAAGTTGGTAACACTGGTTGGTAACTTGATATGAGTATAGACTATAGCACTATATACAACCTATATACTTGTGGTTGTTTTATGAAAATATTAAAAGAATATTTAAGCAAGGCTTTGGTATTTTCAACAATATTTAAAGCATCATTATTGCTTTTAATTTTTAAGCATATTGGTATATTTAATTAATGAAATGGTAAACATTTACATATAACAGGCACAGCCATTTTGCTCCATCCCACTGAATGCGCCATCCGATGAGTAGGTTGTTCATAATACTTAATGCATTTTTGCGGAATGGTGAAACAGGTATGCATTGCAATTTTCTGAAATAATGTCCATTTCAGCAAGCAAGCAATAAGTATTTATTATTTTTCAGTGCAAAATAAATTGGCTACAAAACAATTAAGTCAATGATGTACCATGTTTTGTCCATGCATAATTGAGCTCCTATGTATTTGAGAAACCTACATACTGAATTGATAAACAGACTGTTTACTTAATTGGTCTATTCTTTTAGGACCCTCGATGATTCCTGCTTGGCAGGTATATTACCAGACTAAGCAATCAACCCCTGCAATTAAGAAAATGACAACAGCCCCCCAAAAAAACATTTTGTGGGGAAAATAATGTCCATGGCATTTTCTAAGACAATTTTACTGTTAACATGTTTGTAACTCAGAATTGTAAATTTGAATGATGAGTTTGTTATTTGTTTTATTTGCCAATATGCTGCAAGATTCATTTGTATAAGTGGCGGTATTTGTTGACTGAAAGTGACATAACAGTTAACACGTAAATGACATGTTCACGTAAATAACATGTACACAATCAAGAACACTAGGGTTGTAACGGGATAACAATTTATCATATACAGCGTAGTCAGTCTGCAGTGACGCACCAATTCAAACTTTATCTTTTAATTATATTACACCAGTGTCAGAATATATTTAATGTGATATAGAATTCACATAATGTTTCTTAATAACGTCATAATTTCTGTCAGGACCAAGTAAATCAGTAAAGGTTTTTTATTTTTATAAAAAAAAAAATTTATTAGCCCATTTTGCACCAGAAAAGGCTCAGGCATGAAGGAAAAAAGATGTAAATTACAATCAAAATTTTAGCCAGCTAACATTCGAAACCTATTTGACTGGTTCCCAACGTGGCCATTTGGTTTACTGAAAAACGCTTAAACCAGTCTAGCTGAAATTTTTCTACTTGGTCTAGCTGAACTCGATCCAGCATTAAGCAAGTTCCAACTACATGTACATGTTCGCTACTATGTCCTATATGGGTTTGGTTGCACAGATACTAATAAGAAACCAGTTGAAAACATTAAATAAAAAAACCATTTCTGATCTTTTACAAACATTAGTTATTTGCATTTTGATACATAATACAATATGCAGTGACACATGATAAGGTTTTGACTTGCCCGACGCTTTTTTGACTCGCCATGGGCAATCGGGCGACTGTAAAGTGCACACCCTTAAATGGGATGGCCTAAAATTCTTCTACTGTTCCGGTCATGTGACTGCAACATCCTTTGCACAAACTGGAAGCAGGGAGGCCGGAAGGGTATAAACCCTCGAGGACAGGTGAAAAAGAGAAAAACACTCCACGGTTCTCCATTTCTTTTCAACATCACCTATCCTCAAACTAGTGCAGCATTTAACAGATGGCTCCATACTCCGAAGATACATGTACACACATTTCCCCCTCATGGACCGGCAGGAAGCTGACAAAAGTGGAAGAATTGGCCAGCCATGGTTAGCCCTTCTCTTGTGGTATGCCCTGAATAGACCATGTTAGTAGTAAGAGCGGTAATGGTGGCATACATCAGCAAAGTAGAAGAATGATCCTGCAGTTACATATAGAATCACAATATCATCATCCCAAAAGAGGGTTCAGACAAGGTGGATAAGTGTAGTTACTGGGGATGCAGGTGTTTGGTAATCTCCCAATCAATTTTTGTGTTAGTAACAACATCAACAATCTTATGGTAGTAATTCTGCAACCTTGCTGCATGCATATCTTCAACTGTGCAAGCTTCCTGCAAGCATATTTTCATTTTTTGCAAGCTTGCTACATGTATATCTTCAGTTGTGAAAGCATCTCTATACACTTATGGAGAAAAAGCTAAGTCCAAATAATTTTCATGGTTATTTTGTTTTTAATTCATAACTTCTCATATTATTTATCAAATTAAGTGGGAACAGTGGCTAAACAACCAAACATACATGTAACAGATTTAGATAGTATTTATAATAATAATTAAAACACAATTAATATTAATACACACGAATGCCAATGCAATATGGTTAAAACATCTTGTAATGATTGGATTTTCAATTGGCCCCAAAATTAATAACATATACATGGCCATGTTTGGTTGAAATTAGCCTGGTGGAATTTGAGAAGATGTTGAAAATGTCTGAGCCAATGAGAAGCCAGGGTGACCATCTTGGATTTTGAATCAGTCCCCAAAAAACAGCAATACTTTGTCAGGTCCATGAGAGGATCGTTTCAACCAAGTTTGGTGGACCTTGAAAAGAAGTTTTAAAAATGTCTCAATCACTTGGAAGCCAGGCCAGATTTTCAATCGGATTGAAACATAACAATTCTTGCTCAAGGCCATGAGATGATAATTTGGAATAGATTTGGTTAAAATCTGCTCATACGTGGACCATGCATGAGAAGTCAAAACAAACTCAATCAATCAAAGACCAGATCGGCCATCTTGGATTTTGAAACTGCCCCAAAAATAACTACTCTTTGTAAGTGCCATGAGAGGATCACTTAAAAATAATTTGATTGAGACCTGGCTGGTGGAACTTAAGAACTAAAAGTTCTCAGTTAATCAGAGGCCTGGGAGCTAGGCCATCTTGGATTTTGAATCAGCCACAAAAATAATAACACTTAGTTAGTCATGAGTGAATCATTTGGACTAAGTTTGATTGAAACCTGCCTGGTGGACCTTGATTTTAAATCTGCCCAAAAAATAACAAACTTGGTCAGGGCATGAGAAGATCATTAGGAATACATATGGTTAAAATTTGCATGGTAGAACTCGAGGAAAAGTAAAAAATATCTCAGTTATTCAGAGACCAGGGTGGCCATCTTGGAATTTTTATTGGCCTGGAAAACAACACCACTTGGTCAGGTCTATAAGAGGATCATTTGGACCAAGTTTGGTTGAATTCTGCTTGGTGAAACAGGAGAAAAAAGAAAACAAGAAGAAACAAACAAATGACTTTACACCACAATGTGGATCTTCAGACACTGGAGGAATATAACCTAAAACAAGAAGAAGAAGAGGAATATAGGACTAGGAGCTTTTTAGCATATTAGTTTAATCAAGACTATCCCACATATATAGAACATGTCTATCATACAGGTAAACTAATTTTGTAGTCGAAGTATCTGACAACATGTAGCACCTATTTTTTTTTGTAACTGTTCATGTTTTTCACTTTAAAACCATTGTTGTTTTTATAAAGAATTATACAAGATGCAAGATGGCTGCCACTGATGATGGTGTAAGATTGCAGAAAGATTGTCGCAAGGTTGCAGGAAGCTTGTCGCAAGCGTGCGGGTAGCTCGTCGCAAGCTTGCGGGAAGTACATTGCAAGCTTGCGGGAAGCTCGTCGCAAGCTTGCATCAAGGTTGTAAAAAGATTCCAAATACTAGCTTAAACTGAACAAGCTTGTGGGAAGCTCGTCGCAAGCTTGCGGGAAGCTCGTCACAAGCTTGCGGGAAGCTTGTAGCAAGCTTGCGGGAAGCTTGTAGCAAGCTTGCGGGAAGCTTGTAGCAAGCTTGCGGGAAGCTTGTAGCAAGCTTGCAACAAGGTTGTAAAAAAGGTTCCAAATACTAGCTTAAACTGAACAAACTTGCGGGAAGCTTGTAACAAGCATGCGGGTAACTCATCGCAAGCTTGCAGGAAGCTTGTCGCAAGGTTGTAAAAAGGTTCCAAATACTAGCTCGAAACGCGGTAGTTACTACAGTGTAAAATATGCTTGTACAACCTTGTCGCTATATATTAAGCTTGCAATTTTTGTTTGGGTTCAAAGCTATTTTTAACCAAAACACCTATTAAAGTAGCCATTAATCCATATAATTAGGACTCACTTATTCTGAATGAGGTTACAAACCATCAACAATGATGAAGACCGCTTATTAAAATCAAAGAGATCCTAATTTAATCAGGTTTAATTTATTCAGATGGGTCGTCCGTTCTCTAACTCAGCTAAAACGATTAAGCGGACAGTTCGTGCACGGTAAAAACACGGAATTACATATGGGAGAATTACACCTTACACGTAACATGGGTCATTGCAGGACTCGATTTACTTAGCTAATTTATTATTTTAATAACCTAAACTTATAAGATATACATTAGTCAAACATATATATAAATGGGCAGACAGCTAGGAATGGAAGCAAACATGTTTACATACACATAAAACAAAAAAAACACAGGAAAACAACTCGAGAGCAAGTGAGGATGAATAACGTGCGTCGAAAAATATTCTAATTTGACCAACCTGATTGGTTGATTCAGTCAGTCCTCATTCTTGCACGGACTTTCGCCGACAACATTTAAAATGGTAGCACTACACTTATTGTATTATCCATCGTAGCAATGAGAAAATAACATTCCTGATATTCATAAGTGAGTAGAGTTACATGTAGATCATGCTGTTAATGTAATTACAGTGAAACCCCACCTAAGGACCACCCTGATTCTAAGACCACCCCACTAAACAGACCACTTTTTAGAAGACTGGAATATTTCCTTCATATTTAATAGTACAAATTACCCGGTATTCAGACCACCCCGCTATTGTGGATTACGATCAGTAAAATCAGTCCCGATCATTGTTTAGCGTATATTTCGACCCCGCCAGTGCGATCAAATTACGATATCAGTATCTCATATTTGTTCATTCCCAAGGCTGTTCAACAATAACTGATCTAAATTTAATGCTTGCTTTGTTTTAGCCGAGACTGGAACAGGTAACAGGAAGTAAAGTAAACACCAATGTTCTGTCTTTTGAAATGAATTAAAACTGTTAAAGATACACGTTTAAGTCATTGAAAAACCGCCCACCGCAATCTGTTCACATAACCAACTTTCAGTTTCCGGAAAACATTGTCAACTGATTAATATTAATGAAGCGATGTAACGCGCTGACTGGCTGCAAGCCAGTCATCAGACTCTAGAGCCGACACTCATTCGGATTACGAGAACAGGCATTCCACGTGTCAATTAAATAGTATTGTAACCATGCAATAAACTGTCTATACAAATTGCAATAGCCATTCCAGCGGAAATTTGCTATAACCACGTTTGATGTTGAAAGAAACGATACAGGTCAGAAGTCGGCATGACACGTGTTTAATGCTTATGTACTTGTTGTTCGAAGATACAGCCTAAATCTACCGAGTCTAATAAAATGTGTTAATGATAATTAGGACACAACAGAATCAATTTACCGACTAATTCACTAGGAAACAAAAGAAGTGTTGTTAACCCTTATTGAGATGTGTAATGACTGAGGCCACAAAGTGAGTTGTGGTGTTTTTTATTTGACCCTGTCAAAGTGAGGTAACTGGTAAACACTACGAATGCCATATTTCTTCCGTTATTTCGGCAGAGGTAATATCAACGTTTGAAATGGGAACCCCCAAATAGGGTAAATCACGCTGTGAATTTACTTTGAAACAAAAAGTTACTTTAATAAATGACAGTCCAGGAAAAAGTCAACGCACGCTTGCAGAGAAATTCGGTATCGGAAAACACAAGTACAGTTAATATTGAAAAGAAAGGCAGAGATTTTGGATGGCTATGGAAAAATAAAGATAATGATCGAAAACGTTTATGTGTAGAACAGGTGAATAATTTAATGTGGGAATGGTTACAACGCATGCGCGGTCAAGATGTACTGATTTCAGGCCCCATGTTAAAAATGAAAGCTTTGAAATATGCAACTGAACTTGGAATTGCAGAAAGTGAGTTTAAGGCTTCAAATGGCTGGTTAAACAGATTCAGGCAACGACATAATATAGCCTTTGGAATAATCAGTGGAGAAAGTGCCAGTGTTTCAGACGAGGATGTCACGAAGCGGATGGAAAAGTTGCCTGGCATTGCTTCGGGTTACGCTTCGTGTGACATTTATAACATGGACGAGACTGGACTGTTTTATCGGGCTCTACCTGACAAAACATTACGAGTACAGGGTGAAGAATGCAAAGGTGGCAAAAAATCCAAAGATCGAATAACTGTAGCCTTGTGTGTAAATATGGAAGGTCACTTCGACAAGCCACTTGTGACTGGAAAGGCAGCTAAACCACGCTGTTTTCGGAACATAAACGTTGCCCGTCTTCAAGTGACATGGAAATCGAACAAAAAAGCCTGGATGACAGGATTCCTGTTCACAGAATGGATAAAGGACTTTGATAAACCCATAAGACTATCAAAACGTAATGTTTTACTGCTTCTTGGTAATGCCATTTCACATGCCAGTATAAAATTAACAAATGTGAAAGTTGTGTTTCTTCCTGCCAATACAACGTCGAAATTGCAGCCACTAGACCAAGGCATTATCCAGGCTATGAAGATGGGTTATAAAAAACAGCTTCTCAGATCAGTGATAGCTCGACTGGACAGTGAAGAAAATGTCAGCTCAGCTGATGTTGCAAAAGTTGTCTCTGTGTTGGATGCTGTACAGTGGTTGAAAGCTGCAGTTAAAGATGTGAGAACGGTAACTGTGAAGCAATGTTTTGCAAAGGCTGGTGTTTGCAGTGTTGCCACGCCAACAAATGAAGATGATGATCCCGATGATGATGTGCCCCTAAGTGAACTTTGTGAGCTAGTTGTCATGGCAAATGGTAGACTTGAGATAGATGATCCCATGAGTGTTGAGGAATATTCAAACATTTACTTTGATTTGCCCGTTTATGAGAATTTAGAAGAAGACTGGGAGGATACACTGGTGCACAGAATCAATGGAAAGGAAAATGTGGAACCATCTGAAAATGACAGCGACGATGACAACCAAACTGAGGAGTGTAGCTTGATTACGAGCCACCAATACGCGCTTAAGTGGCTAAGAGAGATTAGTATGTTCTGTTTGACAAAAGAGATTGATGGTGTCCTAGAATTGATGCAGAAAGCACAAGAGGGACTTGAAACTCGGGCTGTTCATGTTAAGTGTTCATCTAAGCAGTCAACAACATACACGTTTTTCATCTAAGATCCAGAGTTCACACATGCATACTGACTGACTTTATATACATGTACATTTATAATTTTCATTTTCTTAGTGCTCATGCAGTTATATTGTAGGGTTCATTTCATGTTGACAAATATATTCAAATAATTATTTGTAGTACATTTCTTTTTTTTTCTTTTTTTTATCACTTTATAACACAATTAAAATTTTAAAAACCTTCTAAATGTTAGTAATTCGGTAATAGGACCACCTCAGCATATTAAGACCAATTTTCATAAGTCCCACAGGTGGTCTTAATAGAGGAGTTTCACTGTAGTTGATAAATCAGCAGGTAATTAGCAT
Source organism: Dracogyra subfuscus (assembly GCA_016106625.1). NCBI lineage: Eukaryota > Metazoa > Mollusca > Gastropoda > Neomphalida > Peltospiridae > Dracogyra > Dracogyra subfuscus. Next base: position 54,622 of record JAECMU010114971.1, read on the forward strand.
GTAACACATCCTTCAATCACCATATTAGATGTGGCGATTCACAGATAATAGAATAGTTCATTCAATCACCATATTAGACGTGGCGATTCACATAGAAGATAATAGTTCATTCAATCACCATTTTATACTAGGTGATCACCACAACAGTCCATATCACCACAATCACCATAGTAGACGTGATGATTCACAGATAATAGAATAGTTCATTCAGTCCAGCGATACAGATTCAGAGGTTAAGTTCCAATATTGCACTGCACCACAGTCACCCCAACGAGATTCTGGAAATAGTTCATGATTTTTAAGTGATCCACAAATGGTTTTATAATCTGTTCAATAGAGGAATAAATTGAACTGGAAACAATCTATTATGATGTCCTTCATGATTGTTCTATAAAGAAATTCCAATCCTGAAATAGTTCATAATGAAGTCCCAATACAGGAATTATTATATTCATGTTTATTCAAATAGGGAATCCCAGTTCCGAAAACAGTTCATGATGTATAGCAATTCATGATTTCTCCAATCTCAGAAAACCTCTTAACCAACTCGCTATATATTTCCTCACAATCACTAGGAATTACCATGCCATTTTATACTGCTGAGTATGCATGAGCTACCTGGAAGCAGAGTCTTTAAAATCACGTCTCAGATCTAGAACCACCATAACCGACTTTTAAAAAAACAAAACAAAATGCATGTGGAGAATTTTGAATGGTTATAGAAAACAATTACAATACAAAAAATAAATAAATGCTTAACCATATATTAATTAGCTTAATTAACAAGAAATACTGTGGAAAGCAAATGCTATGACAAAGCATACTCCCCAGATCTCATCCACTCAGGACATCTACGTCTCCGTCTGGTTTCAACATTACTTAGGGGACTATTCCTATCAGTATCATTTGGATCTCTGTTAAGATCGTGATTGACACCCATTAATACCATTAATAAAAGTTCAGCCCTGAACAAAACCAGATAGGTACCCTTATCAAAATTATCTAACAAATAGAGGAAAGACAGAGGGGGATGAATAATCAGGGTTAGGGTTAGGATGAGGGTTAGGGTTAGACTAATAACCAATCAGAGTTAAGATAGGATTACTACTTATGATAGCAATAACGTTAGTCATGCCACATCATTGGTCAAATTTGGATTCCCCAACATATCCAGCAAAGATGATAATCAATAAAACACCACCTCTCCGTCTAATCGGATAAGAATATATTAAAACTATCCATCTTTTTTTCAGTTACCCCAATGGTGCCTCTCAATCACAGACACAGAGAAAAATCACATGTATATATACTGTACTTTTTGCACTTTCACCATGTACTTCCAATGAAATTTCTTATAGCCATAAGGTGAGTCATTTAGATCACAGACAGGAAGTGCAGACTACGAAACCCAGCTTAGAAACCAAACCAGACAGATATCAAGTAAGGTCTATATTTACTTATTTACTAACATTAGCAAATTTATCTTTTGGGGCGGGTATCAAAAATTAAGTAAAATTAGTTAGTCTGTCAAATTAGAGTTCATAGTCATTGTGTCATTGGTAACCTTATTTTCACTATCACATTAATAACACGAGTGCAGCCTTTGAAATTTGCAGCGGCAATCGGCAATGCCGTCGCAAAAGCTATCACAAATCTGTGAGTGGTGAAAAGTATGTAGGCATTTCTCTTTGAACTCTGTCCAATTATAGATCCCAGAGAGAAGCATAAATTTATTATCGTGTGTAACTCCGTTTCCTTAATATAAATTGGTTTATTCCAGTATAGAAGCTTACAAAAGTAAAGTTGAGATGTTATGTTTTAGCATATTATTACAGCAGTGGATCATATATGAATAGTTTTGACAGCATTAATCTTTTCTTTAAAATTGCCATCATAGTGCTGTTGCAAAATTGATTTGCGACGGCACTTAACTGCTGTAGCAAACTTGTCCAAATTTCAAGGGCTGCGAGTGGCCCAACCCACTGACAATAGTGTGAATGTATACTAGTGTTCATGTCGAAGTGTGCATGTATGAAAGTGTTCATGCATACAGTTGGCGGGGCCCATCGCTGTTTCCATCTAGCAGCATGGGCACTCCTAAAACAATAAGTTTGTTGGCCACAATAAAATGTTAGAGCATTTTGCTTTTTAAACAAAAACACACACTATAAGGAACAACCCCCTTCAAAATAGATAGCAAGGTTAGAATAACTCCCTTGAACAAAAGAATATCAGCCTATCCTAACCAACCCCCCAAAAAAACTGCTGCTGGTAATATATTTGGTGACACGGAAAAGGAGGACAAACAACAACGGGAGGCACCACAGCAGCAATGAGGTCTAATTAACGAGCTACTCTCGATCTAATAAACTCCAAAACTATATTAGCTCTGTATCGTTTTTTCTTTCGGCCGACCGTTCAAAAATTGCACCAAAATTCCTTCATACTGAAATGCGCACCTTTGGCATAATTAATGCTCCATTCAAAATTCCATAGCTCCACCACCACCAACCCCGCCTGCTACCGATCTTGATTGGACTGCTGGTGCTCCCTTGCATCTGCCAGTGCAGGCGGTCCCTCCTACATCCTCCCTAACTTTCTGTCTTGAATGAAAGAGCTAGCTTTGCAAGCTCTTGCGCCCATAACAGGCGTGCGCTACAACAGCTTGTTCTGAATGTGCTGGTTAAACCCTATGACATGACATGACATAAGGTGTTACATCATAGTAATTAAGTGTATCTTGGTTACAGCACTGTAAGGGGTAACTGTAATAGCTGATACAGCGGTAGTGTCTACCAAGAGATGTAGAGGTACATGTAGCTTGCCTGTGTGAAGATGTATCCAGAGATATAGAGATGGCTTGCCTGAATGAAGATGTGGTTGAGAGTTGTGATTGTGGAGGTTCGGTGAATTTGTGGAGGAGTGGTATACATGTGGTGGTAATGTGGAAATGAAGTTCCATGTGTGGCCATTTATTAAGACATTTTCAGGTTATATAGAAAACAACGATTTGTTGTTTTGTATTATTATTATACTGTGCAAGTATAATAATGGAGGTGTGGTGAATTCAGAAGGTGAAGAGAAGGATGAGTTGTACAAGTAGTTAATAGTTAATGTGCTCATGTATGTGTTGAAACATTAGCAGTGATAGTTGTTAATTCAAAGAAAGTGGTATGTGCAATACTGCATAGTAATTAAATATATTAATATAACTAAGTGACTTTGAGATGTTATAAAAGAATAAGTGGACGCTGACATTTTATTTTGAATACGTAATATTTTAAATATTACATTGTGCTATGTGAGTGATGTGACATATATTTAAGACATTGAGTAGTACATGTGTGTAATTTATATTGATTAGTGTGGTGATCATCTGTAATAAGATGGTGACTTGTGAAATTAGTTAAATGTGTGATGGTGAGAAAGGTTTGGATGTGAGGTGTTATGTTAGTGTGCATTGATGTATGATGAATAGGCCTATGGTTTGAGTAATGATTGAAATGTGTGAGTATACATTTTGTATATGATTATTATTTGCTGATGTACAGTAAATAAATGTAGCAAACTTATATTGGTTTTATGTGTTGTTTCTTTTAGTTATCTAATCACTTGTGACAGTTGGTTACAGTTATATAATTTTCTACTGTTTTATTTTTAAAGGAATATATTTAGTAATAAAATTTGTTGATTATAATTTTACAAATCTTCAAAACAGTTTAAATGTACACAGAATGTATAAGAAAATGTGAAAAATACTCACATCGCAAAATGAGCTTTTTAAAAACAAAACATTTGGAACATTACTGTATTATACAACCACTATGATATTCCAGGAAAGTGAAAATAGAATGGCAACATCGAAACGAAAGAAAGATTCTTGAAGTATTCATAAAAAGACGGTTGACAAACATAGTTTATGTATTTTGTTTCATCTTTATATTATAAAAGTTTTATTTTATTTAGAAGTATTATAGTAAATTCCTTGTTGTATTGGGAATGAGACTAAACCAAATGCATCAAGTTATTATTGTGTCGATGTGTTCACCACAGTTTTTGCATTAATGACTTGCTAGCATTAATTTCATGATTTACAGTATGTCAATTCTGGCATGTCTTTATTAGAGACATGTAAGTGTGAGAAGTAGGAGTCATGTGAAACCCTGGTAATTCAGTATTATGACTACCTCATTATTAAGATAAGTTGCAAGAGACGAAGATTCTTTGTATACTGTAGATCCTGAAATTAATGCGATCATAATATTAATGCGAAAAATGCGAGGCCATGCTATTCGCATTAATAATATGACGCATTTATTTCTATGTTTTGTCTGTATTAAAACAAAACAATAAAAATTTACAATACCGATACATTTAATAAAACAAAACAAACAACATTTAAAATACCAATACGTTTATATAACAACACAAATGGAGCACAAATCATCGTAGGCGCGACATTTTAATTGCACTGACTATGGGTAACGGAGCCCGTCGATCTCGTCCTAAACTGTAAACAAAAGTATAAACACAACTGGATTTGTTCAAGATTGTCTACTTGTCTAACAGACCAGCA
>JAECMU010114977.1:3696-17685 GCA_016106625.1 Dracogyra subfuscus
GACCGACCGCACTGACAGGTGCAAGAGAGCACCAGCAGACAGATCAAGATCAGTAACAGACAGGGGGTGGTGGGGCTATGGATTTTTGAATGGAACGGTTAATATGCCAAAGAGAAAAGGTACGCATTTCAGTATGAAGGAATTTTGTAACAGTTTTTGAACAGTTGATCAAAATGGAAATGGTAAGGGAGCTAGTATAATTTTGAACTTAGTAGATCGAGAGAGCTCGTTAATTAGACCTCACTGTTGCTGTCGTGTCTTCCTAGATAGCCCATCACCAAGTACATTACCAAGAGCAATTTTTGGGGGGTTGGGTAGGATAGGCCAATATTCATTTGTTCAGCCATCACCTGGGTGTAGTGCAGTTTTGTACTCGGAGCTGGTATTCTTTTGTCCAGCTCCTTATTAGAGTAATAAGAATAAGGATCGTATCTTAATAAGTACTGCTGTGCACTGAGGGTTCCTGTGATCCGGCCCCACACCCCGACCCTTTCACCCTAAAAACGATTGGGCCATTTGACAAATGAGTGAACGTAACTAAGATCGATGTCAATGTCATATTCAGGAAACAATTCTTACCATGCTCTCATTGAATTAATTTCTTTTTTAGTTTGCCATACGATTTGATTTCTAGTTAAGTATTAAAACTAACAAAAATTGTTCATTACTTCAGACTTTTAAAAATTTATAACCCACTACAAACATACATATGAGGCCAATCGAACAATGTTTGAAAATAATAGAAGAATAGTGTTACCGAAATTAAGAACTATATTATACTACAGAAAACGATTATACAAAATGAAACATGCGAAATGAAAAGATGAATAATTAAATGTTACATGTACACCTTGATCAGGTGGTGGTGTGTGTTACAGTACATATTAAAGTTAAGTATATATATCTCTCATTCATTAGCCAGTATAAAATTTAGGTATTAAAAAGAAAAAAGAGAAGACTTTTAGATATTTTTGACACATTGTAACACAGTCTACAGATGATATAGGTTTGTGAAAAAGACTGAACAACAAAGAAAAGATTACAAGAAAATAACTTCAACAAACACATGACAGAGCAGTTAGAACAAAGCCTGACAACTCTTTCAGTGCCAACAGTACTCAGTAATAACAGATTCAATGATTTTTGTAAACAAACATGGGAGTAATTTACTTGTACCATAGACTTAATTGGGAAAAACATTCTCTTCTTTTTTTTTTAAAGAAAAGAGATCTTTCCCAAAATATGCCTCATAAATATACCCACATGCTAAAGGATCTTTTATCAAAACATTAATCTTGTCAGTTATTATGTAGGAACACCCTTGAACTTATAACCATTGTTATGTATCCTAGTACATGGATAAAAATGCTTTTATGCCTAAAATGACACATTACTTACATTTCTTTCTTACACCAGCAATGCCTTTTTATCAAATTTTACATATTTACAATACATATGGTAGTTCAAAACCGATTGTTACCTCCAAACAATTTCACAAGTACTGAAGAAAAAAAAGTATTGGGAAGTAAAATCCAATTTGAGCTACATGTACTAAAAAACATTACACTGACCAGAAATGCAATGAATATAGAGGCATAGATAATTGCGAGCAACTAAAAAAAAAAAAAAGATGTAATTTTAATTGTTAAAAAAAGCTGTTAAATGAAACCATATTACAATGGCTGCTAAGTCAAGAATGTTCCTGTAAGAGCCATTCTATGACTTGTTCAACCTTCCATCCACTAGTATTCATCTGAAAATCAATATAGGAAACAAAAAGTGTTCATTGTGAACTGAACAATTTAGTAATCTTGTTCACCAGAATTGTATCGCGATAAAAACATTCTTTTCCAACTTGCTGCAAAAAACATGTAATTAATTATCTTGAAAAAATGATATATTACAATAACCAACTAAATCATACACCTTTTAACTTCCATTACAGAGCAACATGGTTAACACTTTTCAACTTGAATCAATATCACTAAATGTTTGGCATAGAAAGAATTACAAGCTGGAAAAAAACATAAAAACAGAGATAAAAATACACTGTAAACACTTGACAAATGTTTATGTAATAGATACACACATTACCTAAGATTAGAAGTTAGTGCACGCATATAAGGATGTGTTTCTTAGTAGCTGTAGTACGTACCCTAATTAAGTATTCATCACTTTCCCATTCAAAGTCAGAGTCCTGCTGAATTACAAATGTTATGGGGTTTTATAAAAAAATATCTAGTAATCAACATTCAATAGTTTGGCATATTTATAATACATCTACAAACTAATACATTCATCAAGCACAATTTATACATAGAATATATTAGTAGATGTCATCATTATTTTTATTGACTGAAGTAATTTGGTTTAAAGCTACTTTGCTAATTTTTTAAGTTATGCGATTAATTTAAGTGATAATAGACCATATGATCTACACTTATGTTTGATTCAAATAAGTGACTGCATTTGTTTTGGAAAAAATATCTTATCTCAAACATCAACAATTTACTTCAAACAAATTAGTGGGTTTTTTTTTTGTATTATTATTATTTAGAACCACAATACAGTGATCTATAATTTATGTTCACAATATACAAAATAAGAGACAAAATAAATGTCTGCTTATAAAAATATATATCTTATTTTTGATAACATCAATTTATTTCAAGCAAGTTAGATATTGTTAGTTAATAAACTGATGCTCAAACTAATCTGCAAAAATAATAAATAAAAATTGAGACAACTTATTACATTTTGTTTTATTTGACTAGTTATGATTATGTAAATGATGTTTTAAATTCAATGCATGAACGAATGACACATTAGGTAAAACTAACATCTGAATAAATCTGAATAAATAACCAATTGTTCTTGCACTTTTTCAGAGGTTTTAAGTACCAGTAGGCGGGATTAATTTGTAGTTCTTCAACAGAATGCAATGTGTATCAATTTGAACATTTAGTGTATTTCTATCATGATATAGTGCTATACATTAAAAAATAATAATAATAAATAAATAATAAAATAAAAAACTCAGGTATATAAACAAAGCACAAAAGCATTTAAAACAACAGGTTATAGAGATCATAGGAGATGCATAAGTACAAAATGTCAGTGCAAACTTCACATAATGCCCACAGACTACTACACACCAGCCTACAGGTAATCAGTATTAGGCAGTTAGTGCAAATACCACTCAATATGGGTATGTGCTTTTAAGTACATACCCCATATCCAAAGTCAGTTTTCAAATCAAAGTCACTGAAATCCTGAAGAGCAAATGTACATGGTATAAGGTTTCAAGAAACAAGTACAGGCACCTAGTATGCACAAGGTCCACACTGAGAATACAGTAGTCTGATAACTATTAGTAATTATTAAAACAAAATAACGTGTAAGTTATGATAAAAAAGGTCTGTAGAACAGGTGTTAATTATGTTTAAACTATGGAGGCTGCATATTAAAAACAGCCACTATTTTCAAAAATCTCATTTATAAACTGCATAATTAATGCCACAATACCCACAAAAAATTTGTCATCTGATGAATTAAAGTTTGACAAACCTGATTCTAGGAACTCAAACCAAAGGATACTTTTAAGATATTCTTATTTAAAAGTGATTTCACACACAGTTATAAAAGGAAATTTCTATGTACAGTATAATAAATGCTAATAAAAAAAATCTTAACATTTTACAAATAAAGTAACTATTTTTTTGAGGGGAGGGGGGTTTAAAAACAAATCTCAATCTGGGTAAAACCACTGAAAAAGTATGAAGACTTTTATAGGTATTTAAATGAATTGATGTAATTCTGAACAAATGGATCAAACCAAAGTGTGAACGTCCACACCAATACACATACCTGCTAAAACAAAATCAAAGAGAATTTTGTTAGAAATAAAAAAAATGGAATCAATGACACAACAACATAACAAATTAATTACTAGATTGTTTTTATTTTGCTTAAAGAGTTGGGAAATATTTATTTTTTCAAAGGTTAACTATACAATTAAGAGCTATACTGTTTACTTCGTAATGTAATCACCAGATATTCGACTACAACATGGCAAAAACATTTTTTGTCTGGTTTTAATTATACATTAAATCATTAACTTCACCGTTAAAATTAGTTACTGATTCAGAAATATATACAGTAATTAATGGTGCTTATTTGTGAAACAGGGAGACAAAAATTTCACAACACAGTTGGCCGTAAATCTAGCAATTAATTTATTATAAAATAAATGCAATGACAATGATCCTGTTGAACAACTATCAACAGGTACCTGGTTTTTATTGCCTCCTCTCTTCTTGAAAATATAGAAAGGGTATAGAATCTTCTCATAATGTTGTCTAAGAGATGACCCAACACATCGACCTGATGGAAAGCCAAGACGCTGTGCTATCTTGGACCATTTTCTCTCCTTCGACACCTCCTCCATTCCACCTTCCTCGGCCACAAACTGAAAGCAGTTAAACATGAATGAAGTCATCATATATAAAAAAAACATTTAACATTTTCTCTTTTAAATTCTGAAGCAGTGCCATTTAATTATTGTTAAATCACATTAGTGACGTAATGCTCCATTGTGTTTCATGAATGGAGCGCTAACCATTCAGCTGACTAGCTAAATGGCTAATACAGATCAATATGAGTAAATAAAAAATATGCTGTTACAACTTGCTAGTTAAAATGTTGGGGAATAGTCTTGTAACTCTCTATTCCTTAAAACCAATGGGCCTCGACCACTACGGGTTCTCGGCTCCATTATTTGTAAGGAATGGAGAGTTACTCAGCCATTCCCCTCTACCTCAGGGCCTGTGCTTATAAACCTTAAAGTCTAGACTTTAATAAAGTCCAGACTTTAACGTAATGCTATTTGAATGGTGTTGCCATGAAGTTAAAGTCTAAACTTTATTAAAGTCTAGACGTTAAGGTTTATAAGCATGGGGCCTGATGTGCTAAACATTATAACCTTGGTTATTTCAGTGGATTTTTTTCTTAACGTGATGAATTTATTTCAAAATAAATTGTGTCGGGGTGTGAAAAATTCATTGTACAATATGTAGCGGAAGTTTCTAGGATGACTTCGAAACATTTGTTGAACACTATGTGTGTGTGCATTGTGTGTGTGCACGTGTGTATGTTGACGTTCTTTTAGTAAATGTCACTGCTTATTTGTGAAGAGTAATTGCAGACGGTTTTATTTTAAAATGAAAATCATATGAAATGTTTCTTTACATAATACAGTTGTTGGACTAATCTGATAAAAATGTGATCATGCTGCTACATAGAACACCTCCTTATCCAGGTGAATTATCAAGAATAGTCATCTCAAGTGCTTTGTTACTGGTTAACCTACCATCAGTGATCTACTGGCAGAGGTTTGATTGGTCAAATAAACACCATCTGATCACAGGAGGCGGGACGTAGCTCAGTGGTACAGCGCTTGCTCGATCAGTCTGGGATCGATCCCAGTCGGTGGGCCCATTGGGCTATTTCTCGTCACAGCCAGTGCACCAAGACTGGTATACCAAAGGCTGTGTTATGTGCTATCCTGTCTGTGGGATGGTGCATATAAAAGATCCCTTGCTGCTAATCGGAAAGAGTAGCCCAGGAAGTGGTTGACAGCGGGTTCTCTCTCTCAATATCAGTGTGGTCCTTAACCATGTCTGACACCATATAATTGTAAATAAAGTGTGTTGATTACGTCGTTAAATAAAATATTTCTTTCTTTTTTTCCATCTGGACATGTGATAATGCTTTTGATTAGGTCCTTAAAAATATATTTCCATGGTAGTATCAGCAAGTTTTAAATAAAACTGTGCTATTTACCAGTTCAATTCTTGTAAAGTAAATTTAAGTCCCATGTAGTAAGTACTTGAACACTAGCACTGAAACATGACTTTCTTAAATATGTTCTTGCATAACATGCACTTACAATTACTTCATTGTGTGATAATTTACTTGTGATTTACCTTGTAAAGAGTACATAGGTCCAGCAATTTTCTCTCCACATGAGGTATTCTCAAAGTGCAGCCCTAGAAATAAATAAATAAAAGGTTATCACACATAATAAAATGACATTATGTAAACATGAATTCTAGATATATAATGATACATCGAATGGTCAAGATATATAATTAAATATATGTCCAATGTAATAAAGCAGTATAGCAACTATCATTATATACAGATACAAGTTATGTATATGGAATTAATTTGTTGCATTTTTTCCAGCTATTCTATAGGCTTTGCCCCGAAATGACAACGAGTAACAAATTTGTTTACGTTTTTTTTAATTTTTAACACAGGCTCCACAAGAGCAATTTACCAAACACAGACTAGCCCTAATTTCCAGCCTACCAGAGCTCCACAAATGGTATAACAGATGTTGTGGGGTGTGCTATTCTGTGTCAAAGTGAATATGAAATATACGTTGCTCTTAACGCTTAACCCTTTCATGGTGTGACGGTGTGCAGCACACCATTAATTTAAATATATTGTGTGAACGTGACTGTGTGATGCTATTACTTTAATGTCATGAAAAAGCTTAGTCAATGACATCATTCCAGCACAGGTTTGAAACGGTTAACAGCCAGTTAAAAAACTTCTTCTTTTTTTCTAAGCTGAGTGGTTCAAGACCTTAAACAAATGCTTTGCAACATTACAAAACTAACATATATATGCTCTACATGTACATATGTCAAAACGAACTGAACACAACCTAACGCTTCCTTTAATATACTTGTAAACATAATTTATAATAAAGACATGTATTATTTGGCTACAACTTGCACATCTAGACTATAGTCTTCAATCATGTTCTGCTGATACACCAATGTTAACATGGATAGTGTAATAGGCCTTGTAAAGCAATACTCAAAAGTTTTGCCATTGTTATTTGTCATTCGAAATGGTTTTACCTACCTGGAGATCCCAAAACTTGTAGAGGGTATCCAGGAACTGGAGTTTTATTCTTGAGTTTGCCTGTTGTAAACATAATAAAAAATATATTAAAACATTTTATACGCAATTAACTTTATTAAAACAACTATAACAGATGATCAAAAATGCTCAACGGGTATTAATTGTATTATAGATATATGTACACACAATTATACAGTGTATACAGCAAGCAGCTTGATACACAGTATCATATATTTGACAAATACTTGATTTGTTTTTAAATTTTGCAATGCCAGTATACCTAAAAGTAAAAAACTGATTTTTTTCTTCAAGATTAGTTCCAGTATCAAGGGAAAATTACAATAGAAATATTCAAATATGGAAATAATATGAAGATTTTACCCAAAAAAGCAATATGGAGGATCAAGAAACAAAATCCAACATGGCTGCCAGTTCTCAACTTGGATCACATACAATACTCTACATTTACCAGTTATGTTCCTTTCCTAAAATAAAGGATCAATAATATGCTATTTATTACTACAGATAAACATGTACCCAAATAAAATCAATAGTAAAGCCCTCATACACTTTACTTAGTTTCTAAAACCAAAAATACTATTATAATCAATGATCATATACTGTACCTCCAGCTCATTTAACCTTTGGATTCTAGGCACAAACTTAAACTTTTCAACATCAACAGCAAATGGTGGTTGCCAATCCTAAAGACAAAGTAAATATATGTATAAAATGCAATTAATAATTAAATAGAAATTAATTTATTTAAAAGTAATTACTTTTAAAGTTTAAGCAACTTGTATAAAAATCTACTTATTTAAAACTGATCTGTTACATACGGGTCTTCATTTGCCCTTGACTTCATGTATGTTCTAACTACACAGATCTTTTCCTTCTGTTATTTACCATTTATTTATTTTTATATATTGAAAAAACAACAAAAATCTATTAAATTAAAACAATTAATTACAAAAAAATATATCTGAATATTGAACAACTTAAATTAGGCAAGGATTTTAGTCGCAACATCAACTGAGCAAGACGCAGACTGCAAGACATTGTTAATTGTTTTTTTAAGTCTGGTTTCAGACCAACAAAAATATATTTAAGATACAAAATAAATTTGAAAGATACTAAATACCTCATCTAAAATAAAATATAATATATAAAAATTGAATTATATATCCCAAAAGCATATTTAAAAAAAAGGTAAAGGCATAATGGTCAAATTGATGATTCAAGGTCAGTCATGTTTCCAGTCAGGTTCTCTGCTGTAAACCCCTCACACCCAACCCTGATCAAGCTGAACAAAATCCACACAATTTATTGAAAAATCTCAAAATATATAGAATTCAGAGGCAATTTCTTTTTTCAGTGCACTTCTATTTTATATTGTTAACATTTTCTACCATAGGAAAATAATCTAACAATAATATTAACATTTGTTAAACCAAAAATATTTTTTCAGTAATGCTTCTTAAAACGACCAAACAAAGCGTCGCCATGTCAAATGTTAGAATGTGCACGTACAATACGTTTCAAGTTTCTTATGAAATACACAATTTGCAAGACAATTTTAACAGTGCAAAAATTTTTCAAATACGTAAAATTCATGATACTACTTAAAGAAAAACAAAATTCAGATTGTTCAAACCGGTGGTGGCTTTATTCTGCAGATTCCACTTTTAATTGCAATGGGTTGGATCTTTTCGACGTAAGCTAAAGGATCTGCAAACTCCTCTTCTGTTGGCGTGAAAACGGGTGCCTCGGGAGGTGGCTCGAAATGTTTGTATGGATCATCCATTACGACTGGTCATACACAACAAGACGCCCTCGAATAATTACACAAAATACAATATTCCAACTTCTCAAGAATGTTATTTTCACATAAAATCCAAGGAAAACATCATGTCCAAAATAATGCCTAACAGCAAACTCAACATCATGTTAATGCGCAAAAACGTAGGTCGGTGTGTACCAATCATCGCCTACTTGAAGTGTAATTCGTATTGAAACACCTTAATATTTAAATATTGACCATATATTAGTGAACAGAAGCTATATTTTAATGTTACAAAATTTAAGCACAAAAGGATAGGTTTTGCAAAGTATGTGTAATCCTGCGTAGTAATATATTGATTACCGAGGTCATGAAAATGTCATTCGCTAAGGAACAATTTATAAATATAAATTAAATTAAAAAAATGACAATAAAATAATTTTGTTGGACATATAAGCAATATTTATAATGAATACCGTCTTATAAATACATAACTTTTAATAATCTAAATATAATTTTTTGTTTATAGCGGAACTACAAAATGGCGGCACCAGGTGCGAGGTGAGTATCTCTATGCACGCTTAAACTGTAAAATGAGAAAGATTCATTTAATAAATATCATATACGTTTGTGCATTGTGTTAGTGACTTTTCGTGTTATTGTTTTTACTATATCCCACATCCAGATCTATGTGTATATGTAAAAATAATATAACTAAGAACCTTTACATTTGTGAAATGACGTGCATCAATGATCAAGTTGTCATAACACATGTTGAAACTTGAAACACGAATTGTATCATAGATTCATACAGATTATTTGAATAATAGGTTTCATTTGGTTGTTCCCATTATTATGTAAACATAAAGTTGTTTTTAATTTATGTCAGTTCCACTGATAAAGGAATGGATTATTGCATAGATTTAAGTTTTAAAATGTTTGACAGTTAAAAATACAAGAAAGATAACTGGTGCATTACATTGCTTTTTATGGTTCCAGGAGTTATCTTCCATCATTTAAGAAATTGATATATTTTAACATTTGTTTCATGTTTCATTAATTATAACATATCCCGCCATGGGACCCGGGACTGGCGAAGTCAGCCCCTGGACCCATGGTGGGCGTGCCTGAACCTTAGGGACGGGGGCACGTTAAAAGAATACCCATACCCATAATTATAACATTTTAGGGCTACCTCTTGCACCCACCAAATTTGCGAGATGTAAATTAAAAAAAATACTTAAGGTCGACGACAGCAGGGCTAGCTCTGGATTACAAATTATGTTCGCCCAAAAATTTGCCAATCTGCAAATTCTTTCGCCAATTTCAATATGTATTCGCCAAATATTTTTAGAATATATTTTTCAAAAAAAGAAAGAGGGTTTTATTAATATCAATGCTCAAATATTCTCATTACGTTTTTTGTGTCAAGTGTGTAATTACGTTTGATACACCGACAGTTGGGTCTCCGATCTTGGTACTGAGTAGCTGCTATTCATAAATAATATTAATAGTAAATATGCTTTTGGAAATCAAGGTAAGAGTCAGAAACCCTGTGCACTGATTAGCAGTTAATTTGTTTGAAGTGTTAATTAACCGGAATTAATCGCACAGCACATCGGTCTACTGACATACTCAGTAATTCTCGGTACACTTCGGTAAACTCTTGTGTATGTGATTGACACCCTGTAGAAGTAAAAAAAACAAAACAATAAAAGTACCTTTTGTGTGTTTATTGCTGTCAAAACACAGGCATGCGATAATCATTTTTAAACCGGACATTTGTCTTGTTCATGACAAATCATTGTTTATTTCTTTAAGAGGGATAGCGTGTTACAGACCCAAAAATAATCGTAATTTGACGGCTGCATACATTTCAAATACTACTTGTATACTATACTTAGTATACTCTTAATGATAATTTAGCTAATAAAGATTAAATATGATAAAATATTAGGTGTCTTTCAGATAATTTCTTCAGCCTACCCTCTATGTAAAAATGAACTAATCCTCGTGACCTAGATTTTACATCTAGTCTTTTATTATTATACGAAAGCTTCAACTCAGTTACTGTGACTAATAATAATTACAACACAGGTTAGCTAGTAACCCAGTGTTTATTACTAACAATGTAACTTGTCTTAAACATTATTTTATATTTTTCACTGATTTGTTTTTTATTTTTATTATTTTTGTTTACGGCAATCACCGTGGGAAAATAGACTGATCACGTGGACTTGCAATTGGCGCTAAATATATCAGCTAGGCAGAGCAATCCACAGAATCAGTTATAAATGTTAGAATAGAAGTCTTTCGCAAAATTTTTTGCCAAACTGAAAATTCTTTCTAAAATTTTTTTTAATATCCGCAATTGGCGAATGACAGCACGAGCCCTGGACAGTCACTTTTCACACCCTTGTTTTGGTTTCGTACACAGTAAATAAAGCATATCCAACAGTGATTTTTTGATATGATATATTTGATGAAAGGTACTTTTTATTTCTTTCATCTTTTGAAACTTAAAATTAATATTTTGTCCAAAATTATGAAAAATAACAAAATACCAACCTGTAAACAACGTTGTCCACTTGTTATAGAAATTAGACCAGTTTTTATTTTAATGTGGCGAAGTATTGTAATAATATAGCTAATTTTGAATTTGAATGACGTCAGTTTTACAATGACGTCACTTTGAATCGCCTTACAATAACCATACACTGGGTACGTGACATTTCCGTTTTAAGAATGCTTGAATCATTCCAGTGCAAACATGCTAGTGAATTTATTTATTTTTGAACATTACTAATGCATCTGAATGTGATTAATTTTTTTTACCTTTTACGAAATATAGATTTCAAGTGAAATTACGGTAAGATATGCTATATTTATTGTGTACAAACCCAAAACAAGGGTGCGAAAAGTTACTGTCGTCGACCTTAGTGATTTTTATTTGAGCCAGGGTTCTCATTCATCCAAAAATATTGACTCGTGACCTTATATTTTGAGAGTCCATTAGAAGTGTTGGAGAGTCCATGAATTGATATATCCAATAAAAGATCAAGTGAATTGTATAACAACTGACAACACAAAAACATTGATATTTAAATGGTTTTATGTAGTAATAATACAATTTTTTATTATTAAAATGTATGATAAAATATAAAACAAATACCTGGTAACTAATATATATTCACTAATAATGCGGAATATATATATATATTGCAGACAAAATTCGGTTTGGCGAAAATATTTGCAAAATATTTTTTGGAACTCGTTTTTTAGAACCAAACATTTTTTAATTCGAGTTTTAGAATCAAACATTTCAACCAGTTTTGTTCAGTTGATCCGCCTCACGGTGTGAATAAGCGCTATTTGCATGTCCACGTGACCAGTCTGTTATTTACCGATTTACTTTACAGTTAAATGAAAATGAAAATATACTGCATCCACAGGGACGCACGTTTATGCAATATGGTGTGTCCCAACCTTGATCGCTGCATCAGGGACCCGGGACTCCGGGTCCGTGAGAACCCTGTGAGCATTTGGTAAAAAGTTTAATAGATAACTTGACAAACTTATTTGCTCACCCAGAGCTAGTTGTAAATTTGACTATTTAAATCAGTAATAGAAGTAGAAATAATATAGAGAATTCTTTTATTTAAAAAATTGGTTTGAACAATATTTATTGCCGTTCAAAAACAGTAGAGGTCTGGGGGTTACATTGGCTAATTAAAAAGAAAAAAAGGCTAATAATAGACGCGCACATGTCAAGAGACATCATTGCAGACATTTAAACAATACGATTACATAGTAGATCTCGATGTAAATTTGTAAAAAAAAACACACAAAAAAATATAGCTGTTTGTATCAATGAATACCTAACAGCAGTTTCGGTTGTTTCTTTGTCTTTGTTAATTGCGTACCCATGGTAGAGAGCGAAATTAATCTGCAGTATTTATACAAATTGTAGTTAAATGTACTCTAAATAAAATTAGTTAGCTGGATCTAAAAAGACCGTAAATTATTATTATTATTATTTAAATTGAATATACATTCTTAACCTAGGTATTTTACAAGCAGAAATCAAATTTCCATTTGGCTAATATTTTGGCTACCGATATTTTTTGGTCAAGGCGAGTCTTGGGATTTGCCAATGGTCATCCCAGTGTCTGCATTTTATGGTCGCACAATCACCCCAGTCAAGTAAAAATAATTTTAGGCAAGAAAACCGTATTGTTAGTCATCCGCCTGGTGGCGGACATTTTGCACATGTATGCATTACAGAGTATTATTTTGGAATGTCCAAAATGTAATGTTTATAAAATAACCAAAAAGTTAATTTTGATAATAATTCAATTTACTAATTATCCAGTATGTATAATATGCAGCAAAACCAAGACCTATTTTTTTTTTTCAAATTAAATTTGGAGGCTGACCGGTCAATTAAAATAAAAAGTATTCATAACACTTCAACCAAAAGATCTCCTATGTCAAGTACAATACTTAATTTTTTTTTTTTAAATCAGGCTACTAAAAAATTGCATGGGCAAGTCAAAGACTTAAGTGTTGAAATGATTTGCTCAAAAAATGTTGTGCTGTCGGCTACCGATTACCGATTTTCTGATCGGACCCGTGTTCCGTATAAGCAGTGTAAGCGCATCATACATATTTCGCGTGACGCGATTTCTGCCAATTCGTCAAGGAAATAAAAGTTATAAATTAAAAAATTGTTAGTAGTACGTTTGGGTGTTTTCTTCCTTGTATTTAAATATGTTTGCGTGCAGATCTATTCGTTGTGCATAGTTGAGCAGAAATGCGTAGCGTTCACAGTGGGTTTTTTGGTGTGCAACGTGGCCCCGCTCTTTTAATAGACACCAGCTGTAGTAATCGGTTGAGGTGTCTCTTCCCCAAAAATAATATTAATAATGACCGATGTGTGATCGTTCCGTTTTAGAGGTACAATAACATTCCATTAAATAATTATAATCGGAATCAATTAATTGACAGTTAATTTTAAAGGTAAACTTTAGTGCTAAAAGACACATATAATTATCACGCCGTTTGTGTCAACCATTGAACCAATGATTCGCCGAGGTGAGGTCATTAGGCATGTCTATTAATAGACAAAAACAATTTGTGTTGTTTTTTCTCGTGGTAAAACGTAGATGCCTTCTCGTTTGTATTTAGTTACCATAAAAACTAATGTAAGCTTCGTGCACGTGCACACTAGTCGGAAAATATTCAAAATATGTCTCTCTTTTTTTTCTTTCTCA
>JAECMU010114981.1:301-15301 GCA_016106625.1 Dracogyra subfuscus
GGGGGAGTGCACTTGTTTGAGGACTGGTAATGTGAAACGAAAAGGTGTAGCACATGTTCACCACAATGACATCATGTCCCTAGCCAGGAAGTTCAGCATTCTGTCAATTCCACAATATTCAACTAACTCACCAGACGAAGTACGCTGCGCTATTTGATTAAACTTCTGTTGATCCCAATATACAAAGGAGATATTTTAAAAATACAGAATGACACACCGGTCATTTTCCCCGTGTTATTTATTGCACTTGTTTATAGTGTGGATGACTGACACCACTATTATACGTAATTCTGTATTATCTATATGCTGTAATGAAACTAACAATTTAAAGAGTTTTCAATTTAAAATATGATCTGAAGTAAAGGAGTGGAGACGGGCTTATGTCACTGTATCTATAATTTAAGTCACTGACCAAATATATAAAAATGCATCTAGTCGTCATCTTAGTGATTGCAGTAAGGTATTATGAAAATCATGATACAAACCTTTCTCGATCAGTTCAGGCACTTCGGCCAGTTTCATTGTAACCGGAGACCCAACCTGCACTCGGTTTGTCAAATGGCTGCAATAAAGAAAAAGAAAAAAGAATAATTTTGAATGTTTTTAACAAGTCTACAGTAGTGCATTTCCTATCTATATGTAAATTGGCTATACTGTAAATAACAAAATATTAAGAGATCTTAAAATTTAGCAAAATGAAAATAAAGAGGCATAAAATTGTAGCAAGGTCATCAATTAAATCAGCCTGAGGCAAAAATAACACAATGGGAATTTTTCTGACATTTGTTTTATAGAAATATTATGTCATCAATATTAGGCATGCACACAAATGAAATACAGGTAACTACTGTAACTGAAAGAAGATATTGTTCAAATTGGGATTTAAACAAATTAAATTTGATTTTAAACAGCAATTGTTTAACATTACTTACCATGGCATATTAAAAACACCCACACAAAACACACATATGGAGAAGAGAGCAGGCAATGCACATGGAAAAAGATTTTCACATGAAATCATATCCAATGCTATGTTGTTGTAGTAAACATATATGCTTTTTGCTGAACAAAATCCTCTTTCACTTACAGTTATTACCAATATGTTATTTGTCTGCATACTAGTACTTAATATGTGTGATTTGGCATTTGCATAAGGGATTATTCAGTGAAATGCCCATTGCATTATTTATGCCTATCAGTATATTAGCATCTTGTATAACTTAACTAAATTCGCTAAAATTGTAAATGTTTTTAGCCACCATAATATACAATTACCTTTATTTTACTCTAACAAAAAGCAAACAAAAAGAAAAAAGGAGTTAAATATATTTATTTGGGGGTTTCAAAGTAGACAGTTGGTAACAATATCATATCAGAGATTTAAGAATGAAAAGAAAACAAACCAATCAGACATGAAGTACGACTGCCACGTTGTGGGTAGGTCGACAGTAGAGTTGATTGTTCTCTCGATCCCTATCACTGGTAGTTCTACTCCCTGGACCGTCTGTGTTCTCTCACTGAGACATTTCTACAAAGTATTTTCATAACATAATTATAGGATATTAAACAAGCTGCCATTTCATATCATGTTTATGTCCTGAGTGAAATAAGTTTCAATTGTCACGAGCTTTAGTGAGCTGTATGACGTCGAATTGTTACGTACCACCGTTCCAGTGAGATGTAAGGCTTTGATATGAACCAAAATATATTTAACAATATGGGTAATAACATTGCTGACAAAAGCCGAATCAAAAACACTGGGTATGCATACTCCTTTTCCTACAAATGTCATGTGCATTTTTAACCTACAAATGTGGAGATTATTGAAAGATACCACACTGGAAAGATCTTACCTAAGCTTTCAGATCAAATATGACCTGTTACACTGACCCGGAACGTAAACTCCAACAACTAAATTTTTGCTAGCGGTCAAAATGCAAGCAGAATCAATTACATTACTTGGCTTCATATACAATAAACAATATCACCATTAGGCATAATGATTGTATTTGATTTTGACAGAGAAAACCAGACAATAAGAGAACAAGCACAAGGTTTACTTGTTACTATTTTAAAACTCACATATGTGGCATCACAGAGATTTGCATCCGAGTCGAAGGATATAAAGTGCATTTCCTCGTCCTCTGGAAGTGTCTTCTCAATTAGCAGTCGGTGTAGCAGCAGGTTGGAGCCTGGAGTGAACGAAAGAATGAACGAAAGAATGAATGAATAAGTAGATGAATGAACAGAAGAAAGAATGCATGAATGGATGGATGGATGAATAAATCAATCAATGATCAGAGTCTGAAACAAGACATAAAATAGTACACAAGTTTTCTTTAGAGACTATTTGATGGAATGAAGTGCTAAAAATGATAACTAACAAAACAAATTTTAGTTATTATGTACTGTTTTTAAGAAAACCATTATACTTCTGTATTGTTTTAAATTATAATTTGTATTGTTTTTGACTGTATCTAGAAGCAAGGAATCTTATATATGTACATTCCCATACACAGGGTAGCACATACCATGACTTTGGATATACCAGTCGTAGTGCACTGGCTGGAATGAGAAATAGCCTAATGGGCCTACCAACAGGGATCGATCCTAGACCAATCACATATTAGGTGTGCGCTTTACAACTGGGCTACATCCTGCCCCATAAGACTCAAAGATGCATGCAGTTAGTACGTCTGTAATGTTAAAATCTCAACGTTTTCAATAAAGAGTTGTTAGTAAGAACTGTAACTGTCCTCGTCAATAACAAACCCCAAGTAGTTTACCTTCGGAAATAAACCCTTTCATGCTTTCATGTGACCATGTTTTCGAAGTCCGCTGAACATCCTGGAGGATAGAAACATAGACCTTAGTATTTGTGGTACACATAGTCACAAAGTGCAATCAAATGGGTCTTGTTTTGACATAATATTTCTCTTACAAGTGTATTGTAGATGGTGAATTAAAGGGACATTCCTGACTTTGATGCATTGTAAGATGTTTCCAATTAATAACATATTTCTACGATTAAACTTACATATTAAATATATTTTCTCATTTAGAATATCAGTGTCTGTATATTCAATGTGTTTTTGATCGTCTTAATATTTTTAAGAATCCGAAACTGGATTTTGCCTCCAAATAATTTCGTACGTACGAAATAATATATTTTAGGATATAAAATGAAATTTAACCTACCACAAATATTAGAACGATCAGAAATACGCTTAATATACAGCTACTAATATTTTATGCAGAAAAATGTTTAATATGTAATTACAATCGTTAAAAATTCTCTGTTAGTCGATAACATCTTAAAGATTACAGCAAACTCAGGAATGTCTCTTTAAATGATTTTGTGTTTCAGTGTCATTTTTCTGTACAACCAATCATCAAATTGCATTTTCACCCAGCTTTTTTCACATTTTAAACTGAACACACAAGTAAAATCTACACCCCCTCTCATCTAAAACAGCATTTACTCAGATTTGGTGGAGGAAAAAAAGAAAAGAAAAAAAATGAAAGAAAGTAGGCAGCTAAGCTGGTGATAGTACCGGTATATTGTTTTCAAAGAATTACACGTACTTACAGAGTATGTTCTAGCACAGAAAAACTTACCTGTCCCTGAGTAATGATTCTGTTAACAATAAAGCCTTCTTCCGTTTTAATAATACCAGTTTTTCTGTCAAGGGGACAATTCTCAAGCTGGAAACAAATCAGGTTGTCATTTTAGCTACGTGTAACATTGCATGAAGCCCGTGACACATTTTATAAGCAAACTCAATGTTGAAACTAAATTTTTAATTAAAATTACATTTTGTTTTATCATATATACACATTAAAGTATTGAAGCCAAGCTAATGTAAAAAAGAAACAAAAAAGAATGTTATAAAACTGTTTTCAAATGCACTTATTTGAGTATATATTCAAAGAAAAATATTTCTGTGTAAACGAACCTTAACATATTCATGATGTTGCTGATCCAGCGTCTCGAGCTGAGGGGACACGTAACATGTGATGGATGTTCCACACGGGACGTTGTCGACAGCGCCGTGGCTGTTGGCATGAACGAGAAACGCGTCCTTGCAGTGATACTTGGTCGGTTCAATCGATACCGAGAACTCACCCAGCTCCTTTCCCGTGTCTGAGACCGTCACCAAGTGGTCGCTGAACATCAGATATTTGAAGTCTTTTGGATCTTAAAAAAAAGAAGAAGTTTTTTTTCAATTTATAAGAAAATTTAACAAAAATAATGTTTAAATTGCTAAAGAATGTAATTATGGTTTGAATATTCCCATTAAAAAGTTCACTGAATTAAAGGTATTTCATAAAACACTGCAGTAAAATCAAATTTGATTAATGTTGACCTGTAACTATGGCATAACATTACTTGTTTTTCTGACCGATTGTTATAGAAAAAGGGGAAATTGAGTAACTACCATGAACCCTACTTCTCTAATATCACATTTTAAACCGTATTCAATACAAATCTACTGCAAGAAGTACCACATTTTAAACACTGAATACAAATCTATGGCAAGAAGTACCATATTTTAAACCTTATTCAATACAAATCTACTGCAAGGAGATACCATATTTTAAACCTTATTCAATACAAATCTACAGCAATGAGTACCATATTTTAAACCTTATTCAATACAAATCTACAGCAATGAGTACCATATTTTAAGCCTTATAAATACAAATCTATTGCAAGGAGTACAATATTTTAAACCTTATTCAATACAAATCTACTTGAATTAGTACCATATTTTAAACCTTATTCAATACAAATCTACTGCAAGGAGATACCGTATTTTAACCCATATTCAATACAAATCTACTGCAAGGAGATACCATATTTAAACCATATTCAATACAGATCTACTACAAGGAATACCATATATTAAACCATATTCAATACATATCTACTACAAGGAATACCATATTTTAAACCATATTCAATACAAATCTACTACAAGGAGATACCATATTTTAAACCGTATCTACTACAAGGAATACCATATTTTAAACCATATTCAATACATATCTACTACAAGGAATACCGTATTTTAACCCATATTCAATACAAATCTATTGCAAGGAGATACCATATTTTAACCCATATTCAATACAAATCTACCACAAGAAGCTAACAATTAGTGTAGCAGACAAACCAATGGAACTGATGAAGTCCAGAGCCACCTGATTTGGCTGGGGCAGTGAAACAGGTTCGTTATCTGTGACCGGCTCCTGATCAGACGTCACCGGATCTTGACCAACCTGGTCAGTGCTTGCGGTCAGCAGATTCTCGTCACTCTGTTCAATATCTGTCGGCTCAGTGTAGTCAACATCCTGGTCACTGGAGGCAGACACCAGACCCTCAGCTTGGGACTCATCCTCTGTAATGCCTGGCACATTCTCCGTGGATGTGGGATTCTGAAGACCGGGCTCATTGTCTGTCATCTCCCGACTCTGACTGTAATGTAGGTGATGAACATTTTAAGCCTCATTACATGCAAACTCAGTATCAACAGATATACATATATTTTAAATCATGCACGAGATACCGATGTCTGGGCAGGCCAGTCCACTTGAAGTATAGGAAATTGTTCCAATAATAGAAATGGACAGGAATGACAAAAGTGGGACCGGCAAATGCACGTTTTCTAAAAATAATTTCGGTCTCTGAGATCGAGAATCGGTTCCAGACTGGGAAAAAAGGTTTTTTTCCCACCTCTGGTATACACTAAAATATAACTAAAGTTTAAAGATGACACCACAAAACACAATTATGAGTTGTTTTCATAAGAGTTTACTTTAGTTTAAATAATAGCAGATGGCACTTGTTTTGACAGTCAAACCAGTGGAAGCTAGCCATTTATGTTAGTCAGTGGTAATTTCTTGTACCTCTTAACCAGAATACCACACCACAGAAATGACAATTTGTGGAGGTAACATGGTGTATCTACCTAATGTCAACAACAACAAGTAATGGAGTGTTTGTTTCGCTTGTCCAGAATAAATATTTTACATAATATTTGTGTTATCTTGTTCATTAAATGTAATTACATTTTTAATGAAAGACTAGCACTGTCATTCCATGCCAGCAGACCGGCCTCAGTGGCATCGTGGTTAGGCCATCAGTCTACAGGCTGGTAGGTACCGAGTTCAGATCCCAGTCAAGGCATGGGATTTTTCATCCAGATACTGACTCCAAACTATGAGTGAGTGCTCCGCAAGGCTCAATGGGTAGGTGTAAACCACTTGTAGAGGCACTGATTTTCCGTTTCAGATTTTTCCTTTTCCGTTTCATAATGTTACGAATTCCATTTTTTTTCCATTTCAGTATTTTAAAAAATCTGTTTTTGTTTCTCACACACGCACACAAAAACACGTGCGTGCGCGAGCGAATACGCCACGACACAGACATCGGACATTTTCGGTTTTCTTTACGATATGATCGTGGAAAATAATTACAAAAGATCACACTATAAACCACTTCCCTTGTATAATTTATTTTGAACAAAGACTGGTACACAATATGCAATTCCTTTGTGAGATCGGAAATATGGCAATGCCGGAAATGTTAAAAAATTAATAAGCAAACATAACATAATAATCTTTCACTTGAGTAAATATTGGACAATTTTAGCTCACAAAGTTCCGTTTTTTCTCGTTAAATCGCCGCAAATAAACGAAGAAAACACGACTGGTAAAACGTCTAGATACATTAAACATTCGGCGTAACATACAAAGGTACTAGTGTCGTAGCGTAGCACAGGCAGATGTCGGTGTCTAGTTTGAAAAATAAATTTGAATTAATCAAATGCGCTATTTAAAGTTAAACAATGTTTTGGAAAAAAAATGGGAATTCTGTTTCAGATAGGTATTTCCGCGATTCTGTGATTCAATTAATGGTGATTGCCGTGTAATGAATTCTTATTTATTTTCAACTAGAGGTGCACACATGATGATGTGTTTTATATAACAGGTCAAGCCTGACAGGAAACGTGACTGTCGTCGACCTTGGATAACATCATTATTCCAATGGCGTCACTTTACATCTCCTTACAATAACATTAAACTGGATACATGACGTTGCCATTGAAATTTGTTTTTTGTTTGAACATTATTAATGCACTTGGAATAATGCCTGAATGTGTTTGAAGAAAATCTTGTAATTAAACATGTCAGCAAGATAATTTTTTTGTAGAAGCATCATTTAATTTGATTCATTAGGGGTTTATGAATTTGTACACCCTCTGTATGCTCTTAGTCTTATATCAGGAGCCAGTGTACACGAGCATACAGAGGGTATAAAAATCCATAAACCCCTCGTGATGCTTCTAGTTCTACAAATTATTTAATTCCATTACAGGCATCAAATTTTAACTTTTTGGGGACATGGAAAATGTTACCTTCGTGTCAAGCACAAAAATTGGGGCACCAAGGCAAAACTTTCCTTCATAAAAGAGGCACGAAGGCAACTTATTTTCTATCAAATTATTGTTTAATTACATATACGTTTACTGCACAAAATTGTACTAAGGAGCAGCTGTGAAAATAAATAATTGTAGAACATGTTGGCAACTGTCCAATCTGTCGGTTAGCCAGACTAATTCGGAGTAAGTCGGGCACTTATGGCTTCTCGCTTGTGTCCGACAGTCCCTTGATGTTTCAGGTGGTCCATATTTTGTAATAATTTGAACTTAATAACACTACGGTTTGTTATTTTGATAAATTAGCACTGGGTAAATCATTATGCATGTTCTGTACATACTATTAATAATTATAATATATCAATTCATACTAAAACACATCGAATCAATACTCAGGCTAGAAATGACACCAGTATTATATCTTATTATGTTGCTTAACCTGTTAAATATGAACTACCGTATATCTTCGCCTGTAAGTCGACCCTGCCTATAAGTCGACCCCCCTTTCTCTGGTAAAAAAATCAGCAATTTTTTATTTGACCCGCTTATAAGACGACCCAGTTTCTTTGGCAAGTTCTTCTTGACATTATTAAATGATGACAAACATATTATCATTCTTATTATGATATTGTGGTAAAAGATTTTCACTTCACAAACAACTAACGTTGCCATACTTCGTTTGTTACTTAAAAGTATTTCCTCCATATCAGTATAAGCACCCTCTGTATTGTTATGTTTTATTGTAAACAAATGTTAACAAATACAACAAACAAGGTAAGTTCTTTTATTTATACATTTTTACTACAATTTCTTTTTAATAATATTTCATAATTACAACATGGTTACGGCATAAAATATCGTACTAATTTTTCGCCAACACTGAATTCACGTTCTGCAGCACGGTCATTCAACTCATTGTTTTCTTCGGCAAAGGCAATAACCTTAAGCTTGGAATTCCGTTTACATTTCGGTATGATTGTTAATGAAAAATATTGTGGCAATGAAAAAGGGTATACAAATAGCTGTGACGATCGACAAATTAATAAAGTAATGTTTTATGTATATATAAATTATATCCAAATTAATTCGTGTAATTTATTACTGCACCAATAAAACAGTCAGTGTTGGCTAATTAATATTCATTAGGTTTGTACGTAATTGACTACTGTGCCAATAGAACAAGCCGGTTTTGCTTATTTAATATTCATTAGGCTGGCCTCGTTTTCACTGGTGTCGGGATCACACGAGGTCGGTAACTATTGTTTCGGGAGCAGGAAGTTACGTAAGCCGCGAGTTGTTCCTACTGGTCCCATCTTACCACTGGTTGAGTATTAAAACAAAGATCGATTTGCTTGTGTTGTTTTAACATTAAACAACACACCGACTTCACTAGGTTCAAGTTTACTGGATTATGACCAAATATCATTATCTGTGGATCGTATTGTAAGCCGCCTAATTAACCTCTACTCGATACCAAGCGGCTTTGTAAAAACAACAATAACGGATCACAAGAATCAAATAATGTTTTATTGCAATAATAAATATTAAAGGTAAGCACATGTAGTACTGTTGTGAGTTTGAAGCTACTATGAGATGAAATCGTAATTTATAAACAAACCCATGACAAGACTTGCAAAACGTCATTTTACGACATGCCGGGGATTTTTTTTTTTTTTAGTTGACTCTCTTGTAAGTCGACCCCCTGGCTATTTGCAGAAAATGTTGGTGTAACAAATTCGACTTATAGGCGAAGATATACGGTAAACTTAAAATATTTTTCAGCTATTATTGTAAATATTTGAAACTTTTAGTTTTAACTCGAATGATCTGTTATTCACTGTGATCCGTTATTGATAAACTGACATTACTATGGCTGAAATATAGTGTAATTATGTGTAGACCAATTATAATTGGTTCAATCAAAAGATTAATTTCATGTTAAGATAACTCAGGGTTGGCCATATCCTAAAATTTTCAATTGCACGCCGGGCAAGTAACGCTCATATTCAACTCGCCCACAAATAATTATCTAGTCCCAAAATTAAATTGCATGTTTCAAACAATTTCACATCACACAAAGCACTTGTAAGCTCTGTATTACTAAATATGTTTGGGTGTGGGTTTCTGGGTTGTTTTTTTAGAAAGAAGGGTTCATGATGGACAAATTTAAATATTTAAAAAAAAGTATACCACGCTATTTGTTGAGGATGAATTTTACTTGTAGGTACAAAACATTGCATTTCTGGACATTTAATTTTCACAATTTTCAGCAGGAGTATACCATCGGTTTACCTTAGAAATTCTGGTGTTTAGCACTCTCGACGTGAGTCTGAAACACACTCAGTCGAAGACTGCTTTGATCTTCTTTCAAATTTTCAAGCACGCACACCTACTCACTGTTCTTTAACATTTAGTCAATTAAATGCTAATTGCATGTATATTTAATATGTCAATTTAATTGTGAAACAAATGCGATAACTTGCAGATAGACAACCTAATTTTGTGATACGAAACGCTTCTACATCAGTGAAAAACCGACTGTGCAGTGGGAATTAACTGACCTCGTTTTACGTCACACGTGTGTTGCGTGAGCTCACTTAGAAAAGCGAAAACTAATTTTGCAGTCTACTTCTCCATTCTAGTAACGTTCTAAACAGCTTTTTCTCGATTCTTCAACGTTTTCGGCAATTTACTTCATGAACACTGACATAAAATACCATGATTTACAAATAAATGCCCAATTTCTTAAATGCTTGGGTGCTTATTCTAAGACGTGGGCCTACTTCTGGTCAAATACAGTACTCGATATAATAATCAGGGGCCTCACACATGCTTGCTGTAGACTAAGGAATTACAAAAATTTGAAGTGTACAAAAAAGATAAACAGGCACTTTGATTTTGGAAATTTTGCCCAGCCCCGATATAATAAATAAAACATAATCAATATTGTTACATAATGTAATAAAATACTAATGTGAGATGAAAAGTTGATTGAAACATGCAAGCAGTTTTGCGTTCAAATAGGAGAAATAACATCTTTGTAACTCGTTGAAAATTAATATGCATGTATCGGCAATTTCCATAATGACATTTCTTTCAAACACCTTGCCTAAATTTAACTTCGGTGACATAAGTGCTGTTTTACGAAAACGTGCGACAATTGCCAATCGATACATAATTATTATTTTGCTGAGAATGGTAAACGTCGCAGTCTTTTAATTCCGATGTGACATTGGTAAATTAAACTACCATTCTATGAAAATGTGCAAGGTATCCAGTAATATTCCAAATTCAAGATTATTGTATTTTGGCAGAAGACTGCATCGGCTACAAAAATTTAATGTGTAACTCGTGCATGCTCAGTTTAATAAGGATGCGGTATTATTTAAAAATGAAACTGCAACGCGTACTGTAAATGAATGTGACATGATGGGGAACCACTTAAGTTAATTGCGATACAATTGTTTTGTGAACAAGCCTCTGTTTTTGCTATTTGAAATAGGTTAGCATAGATACACAAAACGTTTCATATGTGCCAAATAAATTTTAAAATTCCACGTGGTCCGACGGACTACGTGTTTGTAGCTTCAGGTAGTCCTATTAATTTCCAGGTAGTCTGAGACTACCGGACTACCCTGACATGAGCACGTGCGTGCGAGTGTGTCTGTGTGAATTTGTGGTTGTGTGACCTATATATGGGGTATAATTTCCTTCGTTGCCGTGGTAAAATTTGATGCCTACCATTAAAATAATATTCAATATTATGAATATAATATTGGCAACATTTCTGTCTCATGAACTTAAAAACTCGTTCCGTATCGGCCGCTTTGATTTGCTTTATAAACACCGACTATATAATGCTCGTCATCTCCCGTTATCTTTTAGACCAATAGGTTAGAGTTTTATGTTAATCAAACACTGCGCTTTTTCGGATCGTTCTGTGACCGTCGCGATTTTGTGAAATTATTAGCGAACCTGAATTGCAACTGAACTTGTGTTCAGCTTGCATCTTGCCTCTTTTTAACTTTACCTGCTTGGTATGTCAGCACTCATGACTTATGATGACAAGGCAAATTACAAACACATCCAAGTATGTACAGTTAAACGCCTGAAGATATAAAATTTGATAAATTTGCCTGTCAAAAACAAAACATGGCCGCCACGAACTGTCACTATGGAAATATTTACTTCCGTACAATTAAAGAGTCTGTTCTCAGGGGAGTTAATTCTTTTATGACTCAGTGTGGTGTGACTTTGTGTCATCATAAAATAAGAATAATAAGACGACACCACTAGAGCACATTGATATATTAATCATCGGCTATGTCAAACATTTGTTTATTTTGACATACATTTTTAGAGAGGAAACCTGCTACATGTTTCCATTAGTAGCAAGGGATATTTTATATGTACCATCCCACATACAAGATAGCACACACCACGACCTTTGATATACCAGGTGTGATACACTGGCTGGAACGAGAAATTACCCAATGGGCTTACCGACGGGGCTCGATCCTAAACCGACCGCGTATCAAGCGAGCGCTTTACCACTGGTGATCAATGAGAAATCAGCGTTATTTGTGTCTAACACATGGTTACTGGTATTTCCAAACTTATTAAAAGTGACAAAGGAAACTCTTTGCTGCCACCTAAATTAGCGTAAGCGCTATTCCGAACGAACAATAATAATTATTTTTGATCAAAGAAAGCACAGCACAGGTCATTGTCTTTGGTGGACTAACCCTAATGTTAAATATTTCGACAAAAACTATATTCTGCCGCATATTGGGTTTATTAGGGCTTCCCCATTGTGAAATGTCCACTTGAACACGTGTTGCAACTAAAAGCTATACTTTAGTTCTTTTCTAATCTACCCATGTGGATTTCACGACGACACGTGCATACTGTGTGTGGAAACAGCTTCGTGGTGTAGTTACATCTGGCTCTGTATTATTTTATTTCGTGGTGTTTTGGTTATGGACACAAATGAGAACAATGTGCGGATCAACGGGTTTCAAGAGGATTTTTTCATCGCTTTGCAAGTGGTTTTATTTTAAAGTGGTTTGCAAAGTTAAAAAGATAATTAAACGTATTATTAGTGTGAATTATTTTAAGCGAACTGCCAATAAGCCAACAACAAACGTCAGTTACAAACTTTGGTTGCAATTCGTGCATGTATACGACAGACGTTAACCGTAGGCGTAACGCGGTTTTGAGTTTAATCCTATTTTAAAATACTGTAAAATACCTTTAAGCTGGAAATGCACTGTTATTATAAGCTAAAGCTTGTTTTTACATTATAATTGTTAGTACAGTAAAATGGTATAATACAATTGTAAAATGTTATCTAAGCCGCAAAACATTTAAAGAGTTTCGTTTGAAAACCATGTAATATTAAATATATCTAATCCTTACTATTTTTGATATTTTGAAACTAATTTAACTATTTTTGTACAATTTTGAGAAGGAAAGATTAACAATTGTTTGAAAATGCAAACAGTAATTATTTGTGTATTTATATGAAATACTCCAGCAAGAAACTGATTAATTCTTTCATCACAAACGATTACAGTTTCATTAATCGTAGTGTCCAAGTTTCATAGATGTTAAAATGGCACCATCTTTGAAATATCTTCTGTGTTTTTTCGCCTTGTGGACTTTTGTGCTGCTTCTCTCAGTGTTCAAGAATCTTCCCGCCAACCAAGATCAGCAGACGATTCGTGTTTATAAAGCGGTCGACAGACTAAGTGTGCTGGGCAAGAAAATAATTGTTCAAGACATTCACGTACTCAGCAAGGGAAGGGTTTTGAATAAGCAGAGTCACGCTGAGGCTCATAGTAACATATCATATCCTGGTGAGTGCTGTCTTGTCCCAATTGTAATGTATTCAGAGGCATAGGAAGCGGGTAATGTCAAATTCTGGAGATAATGCATTTCTTCCTACCGTTATAAGGTGACATAAATAATATAGTATTTGCCCCTTTGGCTGCTAGCATCTTCCAAGATTATTAAAAAAAATTATTCCATCTGTAATATATGTATAAAATAAGCGTTGAACTGGACATCAGAATTGTGTCCAGTTTAACACTTACTTTTATACACAGATACAAATTGTAGTAACATTGTCCTGATGATTAGTAGAGTGTTATTAAAATTGTGTTCACATAAGAATCACTTGTGAATTGTATACTAGTAGAGACATATTTAAAGAAGCGAACTACTGTGTATTATATCGTATATCTAGCCGCGGGAATGTTCAACACGTGTCATTTTGGTCTTGTTATATGGTAATGGACAGGATATTTTGTTGAGTTAGTCATACTTCTCTATGACACCACATTTGCGTGCCGTATAGGGCAAACCAATAACAGAACACTTGGTATTGTAGACACGATTTTGATTGTCATGGTGGGTTCTTCGTTTTTCCAGTGATACCCACGCGTATGTATGTAGGCCTAGTAATTCTATGTACAATCAGGTTACGGAGGAAGACCAGTGAACATCGACCCGTCCAGCCTCTCCCCTCGAGACAGGGCGAGATATGACGCGGGGTACAAACTGCACCACCTCAACCAGTTCGTTAGTGACCGGATTCCACTTCGCCGGACATTAAGCAATGTGGTACAGCCCAAGTAAGTATATATAAGATATGCTACTTTAGTCACAGTTTCACATACAATTCACTTTGAGCGGCTATTACAAACAACTGCACTACCAGCGGCACGTTGGATTTGCCGACATATTTAAGCAAACGTTTATAATTAGGCTAATGAGTTATTAAAGGTACCCCCCCAAAAAAAACACACACCAAAAAAACAAAAAAACCCCACACACACCCCAACAACACACAACCCAACAACAACAACCCAACAACAACTACTTCAAACCGCCTCTCAAACATCATGTGATAACTGACATATAATGGCGCCAACAACACTAGTTTTTATTCCAAAGGTCAATGTTGTTACATATTGTAATAGATGGCTGCATTATCGGAGACGACTATCTATATGACAAAAACAATCACGCCCCACCCCCCACCCCCACCCCCCAACAGCAAAAAACCACACAAAAAAACACACAAAAAACAACAACAACAAACAAACAAACAAACAAACAAACACTCCTGAACATAAATTGCCTAATATAATATTGGAAGTATAAAGTAAACCAAGGTTCTATAGTCAGTGGAGCTTTTTATTGTCTTGCATGCGTCATTTCCAGATGTCTGGAACGAACATATGACACTGATTCTCTTCACTCTACTGGTGTCGTGATCATATTCCATAACGAAGCTTGGAGCGTGCTGCTTCGGACCGTGCACAGTATCCTTGATAACACGCCCAGTCGTCTGCTCTCTGATGTCATTCTGGTGGATGACGCGTCTACGCTTCGTACGTATTCTTTTGATGCCGGAGATATATTATAGCGTAGGCGTGGCGTAGCGTAATGTCAGCAATGCGTAATTCGAGTATGGAATTTAAATTATTTTAGTATTGTCTCCATCAGCATACTAGAACTACGTAACTGGGTTTGAATATGTCCGATAGGCTAC
>JAECMU010115008.1:8424-19250 GCA_016106625.1 Dracogyra subfuscus
TCTCTCTCTCTCTCTCTCTCTCTCTCTCTCTCTCTCTATCTCTATCTCTATCTCTATCTATTTATACATACACATGTTTCTATTGGACATGGTAATGCATATAACGAAAATGTATTTATATGTTGTTAAACATCTCTTTTCTCTACTAGTGGATCCACTGCCTCATCTTGATGACTTCAACACAACATCTAACGAAACTCAGAACTGGATGCGAAAGATAGCTCAAACCCGTTTGGACCTGCGGGCCGATGTAGTGGTGGTCGACCTGGTCAACATATTTCATTCTGAGGATGTTGATCTCAATGCCCTCATTAAACTCCTACATCATGTAAAAGATTCCATTTCTCCGACGTCAGCCATTGAAAAATCACCCGTCACTGTGAGTTAATAACCTGGCTTTTTAAAGTTAAAAAGTTTGTTTTGTTTAACAACACCACTAGAGCACATTGATTATTAATCATTGGCTTTTGGATGTCAAACATTTGGTAGTTTTGGCATATAGTCTTAGAGAGAAACCCTGTGACATTTTTCCATTAGTAGCAAATAATCTTTTATATGCACCACCCCACAGACAGGATAGCACATACCACAGCCTTTGATATACCAGTCATTGGTCATTGTGCACCAGCTGAAATGAATAAATTTAGCCACTTGGGCCCACCAATGAGGGTTAATCCAAGACTGACCACACATCAAGCGAGCACTTTATCCACTGGGTTATGGTTCAGTGCTCACATGAGGCGCTTGTGCCGTAGGATCAAACCATTCTAGCGGAATAATTTACGTATTTGGGGTTTTTCTTTCCAGTCGGTGCACAACAGCTGGTCAAAGGCCATGGTATGTGCTTTCTTGTCTGTGGGAAAATGCATATAAAAGATCCATTCCTGCTAATGGGAAAACAATGAGGCAGATTTCGTATTTAAAGGCCCTGCTACACGATACGAGTGACGGATTGCAATGTCAACAAGCATATCGTAACGTGTGGCATCGGCCCAAGTCACTCGTATGAGTCGAAGTTTAGAACTTGTTCTATTTTCATACGATTGAATCGGACGTTTGGGGATGTTGACCAGTCAGATCGTGGCACAAATAACGTTGACCTTCTGGGTGTAACGGCGGGAAACTCTGTGCACACCCAGCAGCTCACAGAGTTGTATCAGTATCTTTGTTGGATGTGTCCAGTCATTTATATAAATATAGAGATGTTATGACATGCCGCCTTCTTATCAATACACAAGATTGTTTACCATGGTTACAGGAAGGATATTTCAATGATGTCACGTTTCATATGATTGACAAGTACTGTGTAGCAACATGTCCGATTGACTCGTGCCAGTGACTCGGTCCGATTCTATCATATCATGTAGCATGCCCTTAAGACTGTTAGTTACCAAATATTTGACATCCAGAATTAACTAAAATGGAAAAGCAGCAGTGTATTCAAGTAACACAAAACGTAGTACCCACACACTTGAATGTCAACAAGCATAAATCAGGACAAAATTATACACGCTGTAAAACAAAAATATACCTTATTACATCTGTCTGTCCCTCTTTTTTTTTCACAATACCTTAAGATATTAAGCTGAAGTTTTATAATAATAATTAATATGTATATTTTTATCGTTTACCAATTTTTGACAATGGCCAGATCATATTTGACTTTCATGGGAATTGATTCATGGTATACAACTTATAGAAAAATAATGGAATTCATCCATGAGTTACGGCCCTTGAACTTAGTTAATATTAACATTTGTGGGATCCGTTGGAGGAGTTGTATAATTTTTTAGTATGATGATGATTTTAAACCCACTTTCTGTCAGATTTGTATGGTTTCATTTCTGTTTCCTACCATTTCAGTTAACTTGTGTTGTGCCATGGAAACCTCCATGTGTAAAAAATGACTGCAGTTTTTCACAGCATGCTACAAAACCGTGCGACCTGTTTTTACTCTCGCCCGCAAGTTACCTCTATTTGAAGGGGTATGGTTGTAAAGCTCGTGCAACAATACCTGCTACAAAGATGGCACTAGGCAAGTATAGAATGATTGCATCAAATATTTTGTGTACATAACAAATCTCATGATGTGAAATATTTTTTTCATTCAAAATAGTTTGATAATTTTTTTGTCAACACTGTTGTTGATCTACATAATACATCAATAAAGGAATCCATAAAGAGTAACTTCCCATGTCAACTGGAGTAACCTCCCATGTGAACTCAATAAATTATTATAATTATATTATGACTGCAAATGCAAAATGTTGTAATGATTAGCCATCTAGTATATTTTGTTTTCACGTTCAGAAGCATGGAAAAAAGGTTAATAAAATGAGCAAATAGCCTTATTTTGTTTTACCTATTCCTGACACGTTGATCAGTTTTACCAGACTTTTTTATTTTCAGTTGACAATTTATTTAATTTATTTTTGTATTATTATTATTATTTTCTTTGAGGTTCAGAGAGCCCTGGACCAGTTTCATGCCTTGAGAACTGATCATAATATAAGCTACATGTATATCTGAGAAAAGACTACAAAATATGACAACCATTCCTCCTTTAAAGAATTACAAATTGATAAACATTTCTTTCATTTAGTTAATTATTATTATGGTATACATGCATGTCTAATTGTTAATCGAGGATTTTCTCAACTGGTGTGTTTTTCCATACAGGTGTCGATGACTATGCTGTGCGAGGAGTCCACGAAGATAAGATCATCCTAGGGGTGCCATGGCATGGATACGAGTACAGCTGTGCAAAGCATAGCGTAGGTTTACAATTCTTAAATTTTTTAATGGCATATTCCCTTATATGTCCCTGCATTCTAACCATCTAACAGCTGTTTTTACTTATTCTGAGATTCTTTATAACATGCTAGGTCACATACTCAGTTAGCCATTCATTCATCCATTCATTCATTCATTAGGCGTGGGATGTAGTCCAGTGGTAAAGCATTTGCTTGATGACAGTTGGTTTGGGATTGATTCCCTTTGGTGGGCCCATTTGGCTATTTCTTGTTCTAACCAGTGTACCCCTACTTGGATATCAAAGGCTGTGATATGTGCTATCCTGTTTGTGGGGTGGTGCATATAAAAGATTCCTTGCTACTAAAGGAAAAATGTAGCAGGTTTTTCTCTCTGACTGTCAAAATTAACTTATGTTTGACATCCAGTAGCCGATGATTAATAAATCGATGTACTCTAGTGGTGTCGTTAAACAAAACAAACTTCATTTATTCTTTTATTTATTTATTCAGTTATTCAGTTTTCCTTTTCTCACAACATCTCCATACCTTTCAGCTTTGTTTATCATCCATTCAGTGGCGTAACGGAGTCTTTATTTTTTGGGGGGCCAAATGGGTCAAGACCTTTGTCTGGGGGTGCCAATGGTGTATTTATTGTGTACAGTCATATGGGGCGGGGGGGGGGGGGGGCAGTGATCAGTGTTCGTAACACAATCCTGTACATACATATCCATATACATATACGTACACTCATACATAACATGTATACATACATGTACATAAACATATTTTCACAAATATACACACACATTTTTAGTGATTTAAATGTACCATAGTATTTTGTTACTAGAAGGCCATGGCATTTGCTGTCTTCTCTATGGGCAGACTTCATATAAAATATCCCCTGCTACTAATGCAAAAATGTAGTGTTTTTTTTCTGAAGAATATATATACACTGTATGTCAGAATGTCCACATAGTGGATCTCTGATAGCTGGTGTTTAACTCTGTTGGCAGACCCATTTTGTAGACCCATAGGAAAACAATCTGGAGTTGGGAGGCAAACTGTCTTCTGATGTAGCCAAAGTCTCTAGTTTAAATTTTTTTATTTATATTGAGTAGGACAGAGGAAAAAACTGTATATTTTCATCCTACAGGCCTGCTTGGTGTCATTGAAAAAAAACCCAACTTAACTGTTACCAGCATGTAGAGAATAAGGAAAGGGTTAAGAAGTTAAATCACGGCTAACTCTGGCACTTGCCAAAAAACAATTGGTGAATTTTATGAAATAATTGATGTTTTTTGATATATAAGATACATGTGTTTCTTTGCTTTTTGAAGTATGATTGATAATTGTCAACATGTTCTACTGATCCAGAGCTAGCCCTGTAAAAACATTTAAAGTTTATTTATTCATATTTGCTTATTTTTACCGACCTCGGTGGCGTCGTGGTTAGGCCATCGATCTACAAACTGGTAGGTACTGGGTTCGGGTCCCAGTCGAGGCATGGGATTTTTAATCCAGATACCGACTCCAAAACCTGAGTGAGTGCCATGGTTTGTGCTATCCTGCCTGTGGGAAGTGCAGTAAAAGATCCCTTGCTGCCAAATAGAAAGAGTAGCCCATGAAATGGCGACAGCGGGTTTCCTCTCAATATCTGTGTGGTCCTTAACCATATGTCTGACACCATAAAACCGTAAATAAAATGTGTTGAGTGCATCGTTAAATAAAACATTTCTTTCTTTCATTTTCTATTTGCTTATTTTTATATTATTAATTACAGGATACAAAACATTTGCAATAATTTAATTTCTATATTTTCCAGCCAGATTCAGATATTTGCTTGTTGAACGAAGGGAAGATAGAAAACACCAATGACACCAAATGTGAGGTTGACAAGAGGGTTAAAATATCACTGGGAGATATGATCACAAAACACTTTGATTCTTTCAAGAAGAGTAAGACAGATTTGGCATACAAGGCGCCGTATTATACCTACTATGTGAGTAGCATGAATATAATATAGCAATGATTCCAAACCATAGTCCAAATCTAAATGTCCCATCCACCCTCCCCTGATTTGTCTTTTATTGAACAGGAATTGTGGTTATGTTTTGACAGATGCATTGCTAACTAGAGAAAATTACATGTGTAACTGTATTATAATATTTTTTTAGCTAAACATTACATCATATTAGTTCGTAGATTTGGAATCGGACGAAAATGTTTGATTATTCATGAATTTACTTTAAGCATTGATCAATTAACGCCCAGTGGTAGAGTGCCCGCCTGATGCGCGGTCGGTCTAGGATCGATCCTCGTCAGCTGACCACTGGTTTTTTTTCTCGACATAACCATATGTCCGACGCCGATATAACCGTAATTAAAATGTGTTGAGTGCGTCGTTAAACAAACCAACAACAAAAAAACAACAAAAAAACCCCCAAAAAAATGATCAATTAACCTTTAGAATACTGGATTATAAGTTTATAATTTTTACTCACATATATTCACTTAAATGTTTCATAAAACGTAAACTAAAGTGCATATTTCAGATGGTAAGTATTATTTTCATGGGTTTTTCTAAAACAATTGAGGGATCGATCCCTGTCAGTGGGCCCATTGGGTTATTTCTCACCCCAGCCAGTGCACAATGACAGGTATATCAAAGGTTGTGGTATGTGTTATCCTGTCTATGGGATGGTGCATATTAAAGATACCTTGCTACTAATCAGAAAGAGTAGCTTATGAAGTGGCGACATCAGGTTTTCTACCTCAATATCTGTGTGATCTTTAACTATATGTCCGATGCCATATAACCGTAAATAAAATGTGTTGAGTGTGTGTCATTAAATAAACCATTTCCATTTCTTTAATATATTTTTTTAGATCAGTTGATGTTGATTAAAATTTGGCAAAAGGTATTAAAAATTGCATTTACTTATACCATTTGTGGCTAGCTGTTCAGTATTTATGTCCATTATTACCAATAACAGTGGTTTTCTGGCCAGATTAAAAAAAAGAAAAAAAACGAACTATGATTTGTATCCCAATATTTGGTGATTTTGTTGTTGGTAAAACGATCAAATTTATTATGAAATTAGCTGTTACAATTAGCTGTTGATCCATGAAAATTATCGCGACATGCCACCATAATAAGCGAAAATACTTACCGAAAACCATTTTTACAACTCAAAATTCCAAGGTATAATTCATGAAAAAACTAAATCTAAAGAAACAGAAAGTTGACTTGTCTTCCATTTCCTGTGTGCAAAACAGTGGGAAATATGAATTGGGGAATGCACTGTATACAGTGTACAGTATGTCAACTGGCATGATGTTGGATGAGATATCTCGCCTGCAGTACTCAGAAGGTTAATTATTGATTAAACATACATTATGCTTATATGAACTTTAAATCTGTTTGCTACTTCATGCTAAACACAGTAGGTATAATTTTGTAGTGGAATTTCACACACACACACACACACAACATTTTATAATAAGGGATATACATAGCTGCCAACCCTCTTGGATTTTCTGGAATTATTCCAGTTTTAACATTTAGTCTGGGTTTCGTGGTTTCAGTTGTTATTTTTTCTTGAAAGAAAAAAAGAAACAAAAATCAAGTGTGGGCCATTTCTCGATCTAACTTTTGGAAACTGGACATGGATATATTCTGGGCGCGTTTGTAGGGCGTCACTTTTGTTCGGGAGACTCAAGATGGCATGAGGATAGCAGCCCACAAAAGTGGGGAAAGAAAATGCTGCAACAGTTTTAGGCCATGGATGAAGATGTGAGGGGTGGGGGGTGAAGGGTGTATTACTCAGACTATTAAAATCGACAACAGACATTTATAGACCTTCCATTTGCAGCAGTGGACAGTGTATGTATGTTGTTCAGTGACATTGGTACAAAGGGACCGTTCAACTATCTTTGTTTCCATGAATCATAGATTCATACACTACTGTGATGTTGAATGATTCATATGGTTGACTATAGTGCTTCAGTATATGGTGCAATTGGTACAGTGAGACAGTTCAACTATCTTTGTTTTCATGAATCATACACTAGGCCATACTGTGATGTTGGATGATTGAAAGTAAAGCTGTCTACACTTTCGATGTATTATAATAATAACTGTTAATCGTCGACAACGTGATATTCAATTTGCACATGCATGCATGGTTCGACATGTCCCATGTAGTATTCGGGTCAATTTGTTTTACTTGTCTTACTGACATTGTTGTCAAGTGAACGAAAATGCTTAAAAATGTGTACAAAGAAATTAGTTTTTTTTACATTGTAGCAGTTTTAGGATGCCAAGAATACCAATACAGGGCT
The DNA here is from genome assembly GCA_016106625.1 of Dracogyra subfuscus. Lineage (NCBI taxonomy): Eukaryota > Metazoa > Mollusca > Gastropoda > Neomphalida > Peltospiridae > Dracogyra > Dracogyra subfuscus. The sequence continues at coordinate 15,519 of JAECMU010115008.1, forward strand.
AGAAATGAAAAAAAAATGCTGAAAGAAAAGTTACATACACCATTAAAATTATGCATGCACCAAAAATAAGGTAAATCCTGTTAACAATGAGGAAAATACTATTTTAATTACTTTGATTACAGTGTTGATTATCATTTTCTTTTTAATTAAACTGTCTTAATTGTCCATGCTGAATCACAGTCACTGTCGGGGTGTGTGTGTTTTGTCTTTTTCGCACGTGCGTCATGCAACTTCGTTTTTGTTTTTTTATACGAAGCTATTCGGAATTATTCGACATTACCTATATTTATTTATTAGCAGTACCAGAACATTATACAACTGCGTTTATTACTGATTCTTATTCAAATTGGAAAATTTCACCCAATGTAAACACCTTACAAAAATCTATAATAGGCCTATTACAAAAACGTACGAATGTTTTGTATTAAGCAAGTTATCAACTTTTTTAACTCGATAAGATCTGTTGGTATTGTATATATTAGCCTACGGAATTCGACGAGAAGTTGTGATTGAAATAATCACTGGCTGACTTCGAGTCAACTATGCGAGTAACGCATCTGCACGTTCACAATCATCTGATAAAGTGCCCATATCGAAGGTCGACAATGGTTACGGCAGTTACGGTACTTTGTATTGATCACAGGTCTATCGGAGTTCAATTTGTCAGTAATGACAACAACTGTGTTATGTGCATGGATACCCCAAAGTCGGTCCCGACCACCTTCCCTAATATCGTTCACGGATATAACCGACATATTGCCGGCAATTTTCGCAAATATATTTCACAGAAATGACCGAAAGGGCACCATTGTTGTAAGTAGGATTATGGGATACAAAATGGATGCGCCCATAAGATAAAAGTTACCGTTTTCATGTGGCAAACAGATTACGAAATGCATATGCAAAATTCAACAACTCGAGTCAGAATCTGGTAGACAACAGGATACTAGTATACGCAATACACAGTACTTGAAACATATTAGCATGCACCGTGTGCACCCAGTTTTAAAAGTTACATGCACACACAAAAATCAGCATGCACCGGTGCATGTACTAACACTGCATTTTGAGCCCTGCAATAATTTATGTGAATGGGCGATTGGCATGCTTGATGCTGACATGTCGACAGAAGACGTTGCAAGGCATGTTGGGAGTTCTAGTTGAGCAATAAGAAATCTTTGTGTAAGATTTCGAACGACAGGAAGCACTAACGACTTGCCACATCCGCCTGTTACAACACGTGGATAAGACCACTATATCATGAACATGCATTTGTGCAATCAGTTCCAAACTGCCACTGCTACTGCTGCTAACACACCTGGGCTTCATAATAACCGAATCAGAGGGCAAACTGTTCGTAATCGTCTTTCGTCTGATACGTTTTAACGCAACATCATCGTCTAAATAGTCTTAATTGGGCACGTGTACACACTTGTTGGATACGGCGATGCTGGAATACTGTTCTGACATAGTTTTTTCTTGTCTTTATTTTCAGGATAATGCCAGTGCAGCATACAAACAAGTCTGGTTTGAAAACAGCCGCAGTCTCCGACTCAAGTACCAGTACGCTTATGACTTCGGGCTCAAAGGTATGGGATTTTTCTTTTTAACTTCACCTGACCTCAAACCAATGGCATTTTCCTCGATGAAAGTAGAATGGTCCAAACATCTCAACAACCAATGCCCAGGACAGGCGTGTTCTACAAAAGCTTTCTCTGAATATGCACATTTAAACACTGACCTGAGCCAATGGGATGTCTTAAAATCTTCCAAAAAGTCTACTGTCTGTTCCGGTCACATGACTGAAACTTTCTTCTTTCTCCTTCTCACTTACATTTACCATAATTTAACACCCAATAGCCAATGTATTCTTCGTGCCGGGGTGTCATTAAACATTCATTATATAATTCCATCCATCCATTCATTTTATTCATTCATTCGCTGTTATTGTCCAGACATCTTCGAAACTGTCATATAATCTAAGCTATTGTCCAAGTTTTTCCATTGTGTTGAGGCACAGGGTGGTGGTGGTGGTTAAGGTGAAGGGAGCTATACTTGTAGTTCAGTAGTAGAGGGTTATGGCAAAGCCACATGATACAAGTGCATCATATGAGAACAGACGATTAACAGGATAAAAATTACTATTTCATCAGTCCTTTTTGACATCCAGTAGCCGATGATTAATAAATCAATTAGCCCTAGTGGTGTCGGTAAACAAAACAAACTAACATCTTTGGTTGTTGTGCAGTCATTTGTTGTCATAGTTATTCTCGTATGAGGTGTTCTTTATCGTTTGGAATTGTCTTTAGTATGAATAACAAAGTATCGATGTGTCTTTGAAGGGTCGTAATAATGGAAATATTAATATGCCACATCTATTCGTTACAGTGCCCATGCAGGGATTTATCCAGGGGTTCAGTGGGTTTGAACATAGGCCCCTTCCCAAGAAAAAGTGGCACTGAGAATTAGAAATCTGCATTCAGAAATAAATCCATGAACCCATTTCGTATTTGCTTAACCCCTTTATCCATGTAAATGGTGCAAAACATTTTGCGAGTATCAAAAATAGGTTACGCAGAGATGTGCGTGACTGTCTTCACAAATGCCAGAGGTCTGCAATTTCTGTTAAAAATGTCCCTATATACATGTATAAAATCACGGCAATCAGCAATGCCATGGAGTTGTTAGGTCGCCACAGCACTTGTTTGCCTTGCCTGGACTAAATTCAGGTGTGTTTATTTTCAATGGCAAGTTTGTTTTTGCTGCGGACATTTTTTTTAATTGCAAGGGTTGTTTAATTATGTCTATTCTAATAAATTTCTTTTTCTTTAAAAATCCCAAACATGATTTTTTTAGTGTTAAATTTGACAATCCCTTGAGACATAGGACCCTGCCATATTTTTTTGTGACTGGTTACCAGACGCTATATTATTTCAATGCCTGGGTGATCTGCTCTAAATGGTTAATTAATTAATAAAACTAAACAAGTTTGTGGCTTGAAAACATTAAACAGTGTACAGCTACACGTACATGACAAAATGTTTTTATTGGTCTTACATTTGTGTACTTTTGTAGGTGTTGGTATCTACACAGCCGAGGATTTATCACAGACCCTCTCACCTAGAGTGGAAGGCTTCAATGGAGGCATGTGGAACTGGGTATTACACGGCATTATTCAGGAGCAAGTAACTCAGCCACCTCCCACCAAGTACCATTCAGGTAAGATTTTATACTGAAAATCAAATGTGTTTTTGTTTTTGTTATTAGGTTTTGTGTATGTGTGTGTGTGTGTGTGTTCTACATTGACTTAAGTTAATCTATGATTATTTGAAATTTGAAATTAATATGAAGAATGGGATTTGACATCTTTCATTTGAAATTAGAAATTAATATAAAGAATGGAATTTGACAACCTTCATACTGTCAGTGGGCTCATTGGGCTATATCTCGCTCCAGCCAATGCACCATGACTGATACATTAAAGGCCATGGTATGTGCTATCCTGTCTATGGGATGGTGCATATAAAAGATCCCTTGCTGCTACCTGTAATTGAAAAGTGTAGCCCATGAAGTGGCAACAGTGGGTTTCCTCTCTCAATATCTGTGTGACCATGTAACCATAAATGAAATGTGTTGGAGTGTGTTGTCAAAGAAAACATTTCCTTTATTAAATCCTACATGACTGAATGTTTATTTAAACCATTTATGCAGTGAAAAAGATGCTGCAGATTG
>JAECMU010115048.1:0-27716 GCA_016106625.1 Dracogyra subfuscus
ACCCTCTTCTCTCTCACTAACCACTAGCAATTAACAACTAACCCACTGTCCTGGACAGACAGCCCAGGTAGCTGAGGTGTGTGCCCAGGACAGTGTGCTTGAACCTTAATTGGATATAAGCACAAAAATAAGTTGAAATAAATAAATAAAAGTTGGTAGAAGTGGATTTTGATTTGCACTATTGGACCTAGGGTTGAAAAATAACCATATTTTTAAAACCAAATTGTCAGGGTTTTTAAAATAATAAAAACAATAATGTTCTGAAGTGCTGTTACTTTCCTTTCCTTTCACATTGTCTCTAACTAATTGTGTGTCTATATGTTCACCCAGGTATGAGTCTGGTGGATCTGTGTATTTCAACACCACAACCTTTGACCAGAAAGATGACCACCATTACGCCAAGCTGGTCCCCGAGGCGTACGGAGATAAACAGGCACTGGCTGAAGGAGAAGGTTAGTTCATTCATTCATCCATTCATTCATTCATTCATTCATTCATTCATTCATTCATTCATTCATTCATTCATTCATTCATTGTTCCATTCATTCATTCATCCATCCATCCATCCATATCCTTTCATTCATTCATCCATCCATTCATCTGCCCATTCATCCGTCTGTTCGTCCATCCATCCATTCATCCATCCATCCATTCATTTATAGTTTTTTTCATGCTTATATCCAACTTAGGTTTAAGTATGCTGTTCTGGGCACACACTTATCTGTCTGTCCAGGATAGTGGGTTAGTGGGTAGTTAATGAGAGAGAAGTCAATGTAGTGGCCTTACACCTACCCACTGAGTTGTTAAAACTTGCCCTGGGTTAGAGCCAGTACGGAGAGGTGAACCCAGTACCTACCTGCCTTATTTTATTTATTTTTTATTTTTATTTTTTTGTTTAACGACGTACTCAACACATTATAATTACGGTTATATCGGCATCGGACATATGGTTATGTCGAGAAAAAACCCAGTGGTTAGCTGATGGGGATTGATCCTATACCGATCGCGCATCAGGCGGGCACTGTACCACTGGGCTATGCTGCCCGCTTACCTGTCTTATGTGCAATGGCTAAAGTTTTTAATAGGGTAACTAATTCTGTGAAGACTTTGGTAATGTCTTGAGTCTGGACAAATTTATAAGAACAGGTTCAGGATAAACAAAACACTTATTCATACAGAAAGGAAGAAAGAAATGTTTAATTTAATGATGCACTCAACACATTTTATTTATGGTTATATGGTGTCAGACATATGGTTAAAGACCACACAGATTTTGAGAGGAAACCCACTGTCACCACTTCATGGGCTGCTCTTTATGTCGATTAACAGCAAGGGATCTTTTATTTGTGCTTCCCACAGGCAGGATAGCACAAACCATGGCCTTTGTTGAACCAGTTATGGACCACTGGTCGGTGCAAGTGGTTTACACCTACCCATTGAGCCTTGCGGAGCACTCACTCAGGGTTTGGAGTCTGTATCTGGATTAAAAATCCCATGCATCGACTGGGATCTGAACCCAGTACCTACCAGCCTGTAGACCGATGGCCTAACCATGATGCCACTGAGGCCAGTTTATTCATACTGAGTTAATACACTGGGTAACAGCTGCAGTGCCTCATACTGAATTAGTGAGTTTGTTTCTTGGTTCCTTAACAACATAGTGATTGTATTCGATTACTAAAATTCCTTTTCATCTGTATATTTTTTCATGGTGCTATATGGAATTTGGAATTCGGTTTAATTTTCTCTAATGCTCCTTCATTTTAAATGTATGACTACATGTATGTCAAATGCTATGATTGTGGGGGTTTTCTGTACAGGTGAACTCAGTGTGTCGGAAGAACGACTTGGAGAAAAGAAAAGTGTCAACGATTTCGCCGTGTGGAAAGCATCCAAGCCAGGAGAACCATCCTGGGACTCCCCATGGGGGAAAGTAAGTTTATTATTTTTTATTATAGAATTATAAATCTGTTTATCCCATAACTTTTATATCCATGTAATAATTTTAGTGTATTGGCCTGGTTAATAATGGTATGCAAATTTGCAAGGTCTCTAGGTAATGTGTTGTTGTGGATGGGTCATTTGCTTACAAGCATATGTTTACCTGAGCGTAATATTTTCAAAGATTTAGTTACAATGTGTGATGTCAAACTAATTTGTGCTAATCATGATGACGTCATGTTGCCAATGGCGGTGACTTTAGTACTGTTAGTTACTGAAAATTTAATTAAAATGTTTTCTAGAAGTGTGATAGGATAAATAGAATTTGCAATTCGTGGTTTTTTTTTATATGTAAACTATCAACCTCGTCTAGTTAATGGGTATTTGTCTCAGTAGAACAGATACTGATTAACATAGACTTGGTTGATATTTTTCATATTAAAAAACACTCATGACGAATCCCCTATTTTTTGTGTTCTTTGCCAGATAGAGACCACTAAGTGTTAATTGCAATGGGCTTCTTTTTACTAATTTTATTATAATTACATGCATATGACAAAATAAAATTAAAATAAAAACATTATTTTTAAATTCTGACAGTTCAGTTTAAATAGTGAAGAGAAGGTTGATGCTTTATAAAAATAAAATGTGGGTGAATGCCTGATGCTTATTTAGATATATTTGAATCTCTAATGAAAAAATGTAGCGGGCTTTTCTTTAAGACTAAATGTCAGAATTTTTAGATGTTTTTGACATCCAAGATCTGATGATCAATTAATAATTGTGCTCTAGTGGTGTCATTGAACAGAAACAATCTATAACTTGAGTCTCATGTGGAATGTATAATAGTTTGCGGGTCTAATTTGTACTGCTCAAACAGCAAGTGTTCATTGCTCTGCATTTTATTGATGTCATATCTTTGTGAAACTGTTCCTTGGACTCTATCTTGTACCAATATATTATTTTGAATGTGGTCAGTTAATTAATTAGGTTGTTGATTAATTTACCCTCTCAAATACTCACTATAATTACTCAATTGCTCACTTGTTTTTGTTTTTTTTCCAGGGTAGACCAGGCTGGCATATTGAGTGCTCTGTAATGGCCAGCTGCATAACGGGTGAATCCATGGACATACACACAGGGGGTTATGATCTCAAGTTTCCCCATCATGACAATGAACTCGCCCAGTCAGAGGTAATCCTAATACATGTATTTAAAAAAAATATAAAGTCAAATAAATACATGTAATTATATCCCTTACATCTGTGTCATACAAAATATGTATCAACTATGTTTTTTCTTTCGTTCTTAAGTTGGGATGGGATGTAGCTGAATGATAGACCATTTGTCTGCATTGTAATGGGTTGTACCGACCTTGGTGGCGTCGTGGTTAGGCCATCGGTCTACCGGCTGGTAGGTACTGGGTTCGGATCCCAGTCGAGGCATGATATTTTTAATCCAGATACCAATTTCAAACCCTGAGTGAGAGCACCGCAAGGCTCAATGGGTAGGTGTAAACCACTTGCACTGACCAGTGATCCGTAACTGGTTTAACAAAGGCCATGGTTTGTGCTATCCTGCCTGTGGGAAGCTCAAATAAAAGATCCCTTGCAGCCGATTGGAACGAGTAGCCTATGAAGTGGCGACAGCGGGTTTCCTCTCAAAATCTGTATGGTCCTTAACCATATGTCTGACGCCATATAACCGTAAATAAAATGTGTTGAGTGTGTCGTTAAATAAAACATTTCTTTCTTTCTTTGTAATGGGTTGTAGGATCTATTGCCTTTGGTTGACCTAGATATTTTCCCACCAGTGCTCCACAGTTACTGTATCAAATGTTTTGGTAGGTACTGTCCTGTAAAAATACCCCTTGCTACTTTTTTAGAAAGTGTAGCTTATATGGTAGCTTCAGGTTTCATGTCTATTGTCTAGATGAAATATCAAGATGACTTTATATTAGACATAAAATAGCCCAAGTTTAAAATTTCCTGATGTCAGGGTACTGCTGTTGACATCAAATAACCAGAGTTTAAAATTTCCTGAAGCTAGGATACTGCTGTTAGACATAAAATAGCCAGAGTTTAAAATGTCTTTACATAACTTTAAACATTTCTTTCGGGTGGGACATAACCCAGTGGTAAAGCGCTTGCTTGATGTGCAGTTGGTTTGGGATTGATTCCCGTCAATTGGCCCATTGGGTGTATTAAAGACTGTAGTATGTGCTATCCAGTCGGTGGGATGGTGCATATAATAGATCCCTTGCTAATCATGGAGACAAATTTAGTGGTCTTCCTATTTAAGACTGTATGTTAAAATTACCAGATGTTTGACATCCAATAGCCGATGATTAATAAATCAATGTACTCAGTGGTGTCGTTAAATAAAACAATATTTTTAAACATTCCTTTCCTTTCATTTTTAAGTTGTCACCAATTCATTTTATTTATTATTTTATCACAGGCGTATTTTGGCCATGACAGCTGGGTGAGATACTTCCTCCATTCTGGCCACCTGACCATCGAGGGCTGCAAGATGTCAAAATCTCTCAAGAACTTCGTCACAATCAAAGATGCACTGGCGTCGTATTCCGCCCGGCAGATCCGCTTCCTATACCTGCTGCACTCCTGGAAGGACACACTTGACTACAGCAGCAACACCATGGACATCGCCATACAGTACGAGAAAAACATGAATGTGAGTCCGTGCAATTTTGTAAATTCAGAGTCAACTGTTTCCCAGATTTATCCACAATTCTAGTTTTTTTAATTGTCTGTACAATGTTTCCAGGTTTTTCCACTGTTTGTCTAACATTTTCCATATTCTCCATATAAAAGTTATGATTTGGTTTTAGCAGATACTGTGCATACTGTGAAGATGTTTGTTTTGTTTAATGACACCACTAGAGCACATTGATTTATTAATCATCAGCTATTGGTTGTCAAACATATGGTCATTTTGACAAAGACATAGAGACGAAACCCACTACATTTGTTCATTAGTAGCGAGGTTTCTTTTATATGCACTATCCCACGGACAGGATAGCACATACCATGGTCTTTGATATACCAGTCGTGGTGCACTCGCTACAGTGAAAAATAGCCCAACCAATGGGGATCAATCACAGACTGACCGTGCATTAATTGAGCATTTTCCCACTGGGCTAAGTCCCGCCCACATTGTGAATGAAGGTCATCATTTTATCCCGTTGTGCAACCTTAACACAAGGGCTAGTCTCAATACACAACCACCAGTTATAAATTATTAGTTTTTCAGGTGTGTTTTTTCATAACCCACTTTCATTATCTCTGTTAATTAAAGCTTAGATATTCAGCCTGGTTAGAATAGGAAGATAACCCAGTGAGTTCCCTAACGGGGATCAATCCAGAAGCATCCCATCATGCTGCTGGTCAGTGCTCTACGGCTGAGTATATCTTATAAAGAGCATTAAATCAGGGTCTCACGAAAACATTTCTAACATTTTTCAAATAGTCTGAATTTTGATCTTATCTGTGTTTTGTGCTCGAATATGTTAGACCTGCAACCTCAAGTATTTTTTAGTTCAACCATTTAGAATTGCTAATGTCTATTAATTGTGATATGTCACATTTTTTTTAACACCTTAGCTGCAATTGGTAATCTAGTTTATTTATATTAATATTTGTATTCTAATTCAATATGCATATAACAAGAAATTTGATTGGCTAATCAAAACGCTTAACACTAACATTAAGGTGTTGGAAATTTGAGGGGTTTGCCACATCTATTTACATATTCATGTGCTACTTCTCGGTGATTAGTTGATGTAATTACTTTTTTAAAAATCACATTTTAAACTGTTCTGAAGCAAAATCCATGTTCCTCTAAATTTTATGTAAGAGCAGTAAATATGTTCTCGTTACTATCTAGCTATAGTTTTCACATGTGCTGAGCTGTTATTAAACAAACATTTCTTATTTCATACACAAACACACCATGGTAGTAAAACGTCACTAAACTAGAGTGTGTGTATTGTGTTGCAGGAATTCTTCTTGACGGTGAAAGACATCATGAGGAAGTCTGCAAGTCACGGGGTTGCTGCTTTTGAGAAGTGGACGGACGCTGAAACCAGCTTGAATGAAAAGTAAAATTCACTTCCATAGAAACATAACTGATTTGACTTTAAATGTACCGGCTTTTGTAATATATTATACATATAGTTTAATATTATTAAACTAAGTGTCTGTTTGTTTGTTTGTTTGTTTAACGATGCACTCAACACATTTAATTACGGTTATATCGGCGTCGGACATATGGTTATGTCGAGAAAACCCCAGTGGTCAGCTGATGGGGAAACTAAGTGTCATAACAAATAGATGAATGTTGAAAGCACCTTGAATAAAATTTAAACTTCACTTCAATAGAAACATAACTGATTTGACTTTAAATGTACCGGCTTTTGTAATATGTTAATTTATATGTTTTGACAGATGAATGTTGAAAACAGTTTGAATGAAAAGTAAGACTCAGCACAATAAAAACACAACTGACTTGGTTTAAGTTGTGCTGGTTTGTGTAATATATTAAAGCAGTTGACCCTGATTATTAGGCATTGTAAAATAGTTTCACCTAGTACAGCTTTTTTACCATTAACTTGACAATTTAGAAAGAATCAAGGAATGTAGCATAAGGTTTTCTCCAGGTAAACAACAGAGTTGTAGGTGTTTTTTCAACTAAAAGAGCACTTGGTTGGGGGTGGCATGAGGAGCATTCAATTACCCCCGACTCTGACCCTATGGATGTAGTCATAAAAAACCCCACTATGATTCATATACTCAGACACTTTTGGTTAGCAACTGTTTAAAACATACTGAGATATATCATTACTGACCTGTTGTTTTCATTTGTTCCCCTCAGATATCTGGACAAGCGACAGGCGGTCTATGAAGCTCTCTGTGGTATGATGTTCATTCACATATTTTCCTTTACACTGTCTTTCATTGGAGGGGACTAGGTTTCATCCATCTGTCTGTCCCACATATAGTTTTCCTGTTGTTGTTTTTCACAGTCCCTCGAGATATTAAACTCAGAGTTTATGTATAGCTTTATTATGTACTACAGCAGATCAAGTTTCATGGTTGTTTATCCATTTTTGACAGAGTTATAGCTCTTGAACTTAGAAGATAAAACATTTTGTTTTTGGGACTGTTTTTTTCAATGCTTCAAGATATTGAGTTGAACGTTTGTGTATAGCTTTATCATGTTCTGTTACAGACCAAGTTTGACTTTCTTGGCAATATTCCAATTTTTTCACAGATTTATGGCCCTTGAATTTAGAAGATATGAACATTTGTTCGGCCCGCTAGGGGACATATTGCTTTAGCAGTTCTCTCAGAATGCCTGTTCATTTAAATATTATTATTATTCAGTCTCATCTGTCTGTGATATATACTGTTTATAACAGAGCCCTTCCTGCTAATCAAGAGTAGCCAATGTGGCAGATAGGACAGTGTTCCATAGATTATCAGATTTAAGACTTCTACACGGAGTGCATCATATACTATTCTATGTTTGAGATTATTAATTTTCTGTTGTAGATTCAGTAGACACAAGAACAACACTAGATCACATACGGGAACTGGTAACCGCTAGCAACAGCTACGTTGCTAAAGCCAAGGCAGATAAGAGACGACCCAATCAGAAGCTTCTTTACAATATCGCATCCTATGTGACTCAGTTGTTTAAGGTTTGTTATATTGCCCAGATTCTTTTTCATAATGAAAATATATTTTATAACCTCTATTGTTTGAGGTCACCTATAATAACTAGATATTCTTTATAATGAAACCATATTTTGTAAAGACTGTTGATTAAGCCAAACTGTAAAAGTAAATAGACTCACTTGTATAAGGTTAGTTGTGATAATGAACACATTTTGTTAACTCAGTGGGTTCAAGGCTATTTATAATAATTAGATGTTATTTCTGATATAAAATAATAATATTTTTACCGATGTTTAAAGTTAGTTAATAAATGTATTCTTTAACATGTTTTATTATTGCTTTAAAACAGTATCTAGCTCAGTATATAGCTGAAGATTTTAAAAAGCTTTTCATTTTATTTAGATATTTGGAGCTATATCTGGAGACCAGTCTATTGGTTTTCCACATGGAGATGCTCAGTCTAGTGATGTGAGTTAATTATATTTAGTTTCCTGCAGCTGCACTATTTTTTTTTTAATTCTTTTGAAATTAGATAATGTTTTGATTCACCTACGTTTAATTCTGCCACTTGTGAAAATCACTACAACAATTTTTTGTTGTTGAAATTTTCAATCCTAATAAACTATATATATATTTTTTTATATATTTAATTATGACATAAAAGAACAAAAGAAGAAAAAAAAACCCAGACCTTGTTTGTGTTTTATAATGTATGCTTTTTTTTTTACTGGATAATTGTTTGAAATATTTGCATGATAGAATTTCATAAAAGCAATTGTATCCAATGCTTTATCGTTATTTAAACAAAAATAATTTAATACTTTTTTTGTCAGTCATTTAAACATCTTTCTTTTTTGTTTGTCGTTTAGCTTGAAGAAACAGTGATTCCATATTTGAAAGTCCTTGCTGACTTCCGGGAAAATGTTAGACAGAGTGCTAAGGAGCAGAAAGGTGAGTAGATTGAAAACAAGAGTTAAGTGGCCCTTGATGCTGTATTAAAATGTGGCAGTTTAAGTGTGGTGGTTTGCAGTATATAAAAGTACAAATATGATTTTTTGGATGTGATTGGATCTTTCAATTACTCAATCCATAGTTGGGGACAGGAGATAACCCAGTGCTAAAGTACACGCCTTATGCATGGTTATGAGTCTAGGATTGATTCCTGTTAAATGGCCCTTTGGGCTATTTCTTATTCCAGCCAGTGCACCATGACTAGTATATCAAAGGCTGTGGTTTGTGCTATCTTGTCTGTGATATATATCATGCATTTTCTTTAAGTAAGAAAACTTCCTCAAAATACAGTTTTCTTAACAACTTTTCTGTCTCACACTCGACCACTGACCATGCCAGAGATTGGGTGTGGGAGAGACGTGCTTGAATTTTAATTGGATAGAGGCATGTTAATAGAGTTTATGATTATGGTTTCTAAATAATATATTATGATACAGGACAGGCATATTTTAATATATCATAAATTAAAAAAATTGTCATAATATCCATCCACTATATTTATGTTTTCCAAAGTAAAATGGCAATTTCTCTTCAACTGAATATCTAATTAGAAATAAAAACAAAGGTGGTTTCATTGGAGTTTGTAATTTTTAAAGACTACTGCCTTTGTGAATTATCTACAGTGAAACCTGTATAAAACTCATCACTCTGGGTACCTAATATTTATCAAATTTAGACAGGATTCAGATTGGTTGCATTTTACAATTTAGAAAATTCTACATCATGAAACTTGCCCAGTTTTCACAGGATTTCAGTTTGATCAGGGTCTGGTTTAGACAGGTTTTACTGTACTTTATTTACTGTAATTTAATATCTACATTTTATTTACCTTTTAGCGACGGGTATTCTGAAAATGTGTGATGACATTCGCGACAATGTTCTCCCGAATCTGGGTGTGCGACTCGAGGACCACGAAGGGGAGCCTCCGGTTATCAAGCTGGTCGACAAGCAGATGCTACTCAAAGAACGTGACGAGAAAATTGCAGTGAGTTGGTTCAGTTTTTAAACAACTTTGTGGGAAGTTTAGGGCTTTTCAACCATGACATTATCTGTTTGATCTGGAGGCAATAAGAAAATTTAATACTGTAATTTTTTAATTTTTTTATTACATGTATTAAAATTTATATTTTGAGGGAATTTATTATGTATAAGAGAGTAGCAGATTTATAGTCCTTTCCACAGAGAATACTTTTTTTTTTTACTATGGTATTTACTACAAGTTATTTCTTTCTGATCTGATTGCACACAAAAATAGTGGGGGTTTTGTTATTTCCAAAGCACTTCTTACGTCAAATGAAAGTGAAATTATTAAAAAAAACCAATGTTCATGGAGGCTGGGAAGGACCATAGTATAAAATCACTTCACTATGCTATTTTGTACAATTTATTATTGCTATATACATGTACCAATAAATTCTCCAAAAATTAAACTATTCTTATATTCAATGACTAATATAGCTAGTTACAGAAAATCTAATTTAATCAACTTTTCCATAATAGTTTTGAAATTAATCTACAGCTATTAATTATTTTAATGATTTTGCTTGATTGGGAATGTTTAAAATAAATGAAGCTTAATGTTTTTTAATGTTTTACAGCAAGAAAATCTTAAAAAACTGGAGAAGGAGAAAAAGAAGAAGGAACAAGAGGAGGCCAAGGTATGTTTATATCTAGAACCAGGGTATGACTGCTTGATATTTATACATAGTGAAACCTGTCAAAACAGGCCATGTTTCATGGTCCCTAATTTTCACGATCCAGGCTTGATCAGGTTTAGACAGGTTCCACTGGATACGTCAATGTATGACTTGTTTATCTAGAATCAAGATGTGACTTTTTGTTTTATCTAGAACCAAAGTATGACTTGTTTATCTAGAATCAAATGTTTTCCCCGTCATCCCAGCCATTTTTCTAATACATTGTGGTTCTGTTTGTTGGGAAGTATTTAACAATTGTTCCTAAAACAGGTGATGTTTAATTTATAGAGGCAGTCATTGTGAAAATATCTTGTTTTATTGCAGGCTGCTAAAGAAGCTCAGAAGAAAATTCCTCCCTCAGAGATGTTTAAAAGTGAAACTGACAAATATTCCAAGTTTGATGATCGGGTAAAAGATTTATCTTTTTTGATGGGTTATTTTAAAGGAAACATTCTCACTTTATACAGCTATTATAAAATAATATATTAGTATAAGAAATATAGTTTTAAGTACACATATTTCCTTTTCTTTTGTTCTTAAAATGCTAACTTTTCCATAATAATGCTAATCACAGACATAAATTTTATAAACGTGGCCCTTGAACTGGATTTTTATCACCTATAATTGTATAAACATGTATAGTCAAACATCGTTATCTCTACTGGTTATCATGTGAGCCTATTAATATGTTTCTCTTGATCCACCATTTTTGTTTTTAATTTTTAATTTTTGTTTTGTTTAACGACGCACTCAACACATTATAATTACGGTTATATCGGCGTTGGACATATGGTTATGTCGAGAAAAAAACCCAGGGGTTAGCTGACGGGGATCGATCCTAGACCAACCGCGCATCAGGCGGGCACTGTACCACTGGGCTATGCTTGATCCACCATGTCATTTATTTATACTTATTTCTGTGCTCATTTCCAATTATATTACTTATTCCAGCTAGTGCACCACAACTGGTATATCAAAGGCCGTGGTATGTGCTTACTGTCTGTGGGATGGTGCATTTAAAAGATACTTGCTACTAATGAAAAGGTTTCCTCTCTAAGACTAAATGTCAGAATGACCAAATGTCTTGACAACCAATAGTTGATGATAAATAAAACAATGTGCTCTAGTGGTGTTGTTAAACAAAAACACTTTCATATCCAATTAATATTCAAGCATGCTGTTCTGGACACACCTCAAGTATCTGGGTTGTCTGTCCAAGACAGTGAGTTAATGGTTAGTTGTTAGTGAGAGTGAAGTCGTTATAGTGACCTTACACCTACCCAGTGAGGTGTTAAACGTGCCCTGGGTGGGAGCCAGTATCGGGGTGTGAATCCAGTACCTACCAGCCTTATGTCCGATGGCTTAACCACTACACCACTGAAACCATTTTAATCCACCACCATACTGAGCTATTTATTCAGTCCTTTCAACACTGAGATAACAAACTATCTTTAATAGTTCCTATCTGATCATACTGAAGTAGTAGCGGAGTTTAGAAAGATGGGAAATACAATTTTTGTATGCCATTGTTTAATACTGCAAACTTTGCAAAGACTGCCTAGTGCCTACCCATCATGATGATGGAAAATTGTATAAACATGTTTACTATAGCAGGGGATGCCTACCTTGACCTGTGTATAAGTGTATTTAATATTGCAGGAACTGCCTACCAATCATGTTAAAGGAAAATTGTATAAACATGTTTACTATAGCAGGGACACTCTATCTTGACCTTTGTATAAGTGTGTTTAATATTAAATGATTGCCTACTCATCATGTTGAAGGAAGATTGTATAAACATGTTTAGTATAGCAGGGGATGCCTACCTTGACCTGTGTATAAGTGTGTTTAATATTGCAGGGGATGCCTACCCATCATGTTCAAGGAAGATTGTATAAACATGTTTAGTACAGCAGGGACTGCCTACCTTGACGTGTGTATAAGTGTGTTTAATATTGCAGGGGATGCCTACCAATCATGTTGAAGGAAGATTGTATAAACATGTTTAGTATAGCAGGGACTGCCTACCTTGACATGTGTATAAGTGTGTTTAATATTGCAGGGGATGCCTACCAATCATGTTGAAGGAAGATTGTATAAACATGTTTACTATAGCAGGGGATGCCTACCTTGACCTGTGTATAAGTGTGTTTAATATTGCAGGGACTGCCTACCCATCCTGTTGAAGGAAGATTGTATAAACATGTTTAGTATAGCAGGGGATGCCTACCTTGACCTGTGTATAAGTGTGTTTAATATTGCAGGGACTGCCTACCCATCATGTTGAAGGAAGATTGTATAAACATGTTTAGTATAGCAGGGGATGCCTACCTTGACCTGTGTATAAGTGTGTTTAATATTGCAGGGATTGCCTACCCATCATGATGATGGAAGATTGTATAAACATGTTTAGTATAGCAGGGACACTCTATCTTGACCTGTGTATAAATGTGTTTAATATTGCAGGGCTTGCCTACCCATGATGCTGAAGGAAATGAGCTGACCAAGTCGGCACTGAAGAAACTGACAAAGTTGTTCGAAGCACAGGAGAAAAAATACAAGGATTATCTCCAGAGTCGGAAGGATTCTGGCAGCGGGGATAAACCGGCAGAATCTTAAATACTTGGTCAAAGAGAATTTTAGATGAAAAAAACTGTTTAAAACGGATGACACAATATCATGCTCCCCCAGTGATGTCTTCATAGACAAATAACATTGTTGTTTTCGTATATTATGTTGTTTTTAAAAATAAAAAAATGTTAGGTATAATTTCTTCGCTGCTGGTTTCAAGTTCCAATACTGACTGAAAATTTTATATTAGTTGAAAAGCATTTCAAAATGGATGACTCAAGTTCCACCAGTGTTGTCATAACGACAGAGAAATGACATTGTGATTATGTTGCTTTTTGTTGTCTCGTCTTAAAAATTGTTATTTAATTTCTCTACTTTTGCTGTTAGTGTAAATGCCGATTGAAAATTTAAAGCACAAAACACAAGATTGTTTTGGATGGTGCTTGAAAAGGATTTAATTTTTTTTGGCATTCTTAGCCATTTTTAGGCACAAGTTGTAATAAATATATAATAAGTGTAGTTTTTAATGTATGTTTGTCTTAAATCCTTTTAAGCGAGAGCTAGTGCAGCCCCACCTGTCCAGTCATACTGACTATGTTACCTTTATTGTTTAAATTTTTTTATATAACCTCTCCACTAGTCAATGCTCGTGTCTCTGTGTGTCACACTTAGTGCAGTATCTCTACCTCCTTCATTTTCATTATGTTATATAATGTCCAGGAGCCAAAACAATATTAGTTATTGGGCACATGTTTTTCATAAAATAAAATAAAAACACCTGTTCATA
This sequence comes from Dracogyra subfuscus, assembly GCA_016106625.1. NCBI lineage: Eukaryota > Metazoa > Mollusca > Gastropoda > Neomphalida > Peltospiridae > Dracogyra > Dracogyra subfuscus. The sequence continues at coordinate 13,707 of JAECMU010115048.1, forward strand.
ATTTTGAAAGTGACAGCTTAAATTCAGTAATGTAATCTTGTTTTAAAAAAAATGTATTTACCGGTTTGGGGTGTAACATTTATAAACTCTGTTACCTGAAATTAAGTGTTGTGAACAGTTCATCAGAATAGGAAACTAATATTTGTGTTACAACATTAGCATCCCATTGAGTCTTTAGACTGAAGGTTTAACCTCTACACCATTGAAGACAATACCGGCTACTTACATTGTACTTGCAGATAACATGTTTCTTTTCACATTACCGGTCCTCAAACAAGTGCACTCCCCCCAACACAAGTGGTTTGGTCCGAACATCCCAACAGCCAATGGGATGGCCTAAATTCTTCTACTGCATACTGCTCTCTAGTTCTGGTCACATGACTGTAACTTCTTCTTTTTCCCTGAGCGTATCCAAGTTTTCTCCAAAGTTTACTCAGCCTTATATTCATATATACTGGGTAAGCAACAAACTAATACATTTCAGCATTTACTTATCTGAAAAGACGGTGCATTTTTGTATTTAATAAAATGACAAGTATGTTACATCCAATAAATTTGAACACAAAATATGAAAACCTATAAATGCAAAACTGAGCCGTATAAATTAGACCCTAAAAACCTTGGATCAACATGTCTACTGTGACCTGTTGAGTGTTTCATATATGCAAAAATTCTTGTCAAATCTTCATAAAGAAAGGCACAATATCTGTTAATAGCTGAAGCCTGTCTAAACTGGAATCCCATCAAAACCAGCGAAATTTTATTGTCCCAAATTTTCTAAATTGGAAAATACGACCCTCTAAGCACCGTATCCTGTCTAAATATTAGGTCCCAAGCATGATTTGGTTTAGACTGGTTTCACTGTACAACCATGGGAATAAATGTTACAATTTTTATAATGATGTTTTGGTGCAAGTGTGTTCTGTTGAAAGTATCCATGTTGACTCAAGAATTTCATCATCAGATTATTGACATTCTACAATGAAGAAATCCAAACTTAATCAGAATTTTCCATTATTTTTATTACACATTGTTTTTCATTATTTTTATTAGACAAGTGATAACAGAATAGTTGTTGAAAAATATTTGTTGGTGGTGGCTACATTATACAAACGAGGTACGAGTATATAGTCGGGGGCAGGTGCAAGAGTAGATAAATCTTATTGACATTTTACTTCATAAAGAGTTGTGAATTTTTGTAGTGTTTTTAGTGGCTTCCCCCCACCCCTCCCCCATTGAATATTGCTTGAGCTTTGCTTCTTTTTTGATTTTTACTGTCAACATAGGATGATATATTAAACTTACCATGCTTTACTGAGAAAATAAACACCTTGAGTTAAATCTGTTGACATCAAGATGAAAAAAAAATTTAAAATGACTTTCTACTTTTGACTTAATACTATCGGACTGTCATATAGAATGGTATAGAAAGGGGTTTTACAGATCACTGTAGATTTAAGAACCACAAGAATTGCTTTCTACATGTCTTTTTTAATAGAAATTTCCCCATGACCTTACTTGGTAAATGTTTATATCGTGAAGCCTGGCAGTGTAATAATGCTGGCTTGTTTATTTGTTTCGTGTGTCATCATTGTTTCACAATCAGGCTGTTTGTGGCTATATATTGTTATTTTCAACATTGTTATTATATTTATATTAAAGGATGCTTTTTTTCTGCTTGAAATCTGTGTGTTTGTGTTGTTTATGTATTATTTAGAAAAAAAATTAAAATGATATATCAGCAATACTTGTATAAAGCATAGGTAGTAATATACCAAATAGCATCTGACTGAGTGAGTTTAAAGTTTGTTTTGTTAACAACACCACTAGAGCACAATGATTTATTAATCATCTGCTATTGGATGTCAAACATTTGATAATTTTGACATATACATGTAGTCCAAAAATGGAAACCCGCTACATTTTCCCATTAGTAGCAAAGAATCTTTTATTTACACCATCCCATAGACAGAATAGCACATACCACAGCCTTTGATATGCCAGTCGTGGAGCACTGGCTGGAGCAAGAAATAGCCCAATGAGCCTGACCTAGACATAATTTGATTTGACTTCATCTTTAAACAGAGCATTGGGTGCTGCCATGCAAGCCATTGGTAAGCTACTTGTATGTGACAAAACTTGTCATAAATGAAAATAATATGTATTGTTTCATCTGGCTGGTAAATTCCTGGAATTTGATTTCAGCAGATTTCTGTTGTTGACACATGGAGAGAGGACATCAGGGCTCTACATTAACTTTTTAAGGCACCTGTCCTGTAGGACATGCAAAAAATAAAACTACCTGTCCCATCAGATATACCACATGTCCTTGCCACAATGTTTTCATGATGTGGTTTATGCTTCGTCAGAAAGTGATAAACATTTAATTATTTGATTTGTTTTTTTACTGGAAGTTACATGTTATTGTTTTCAATAGGTGCCGGCAATGAAAAACTTATAATCTATGGTGTGAAATTGTCCGTCTATGTTACCCTCATTAAATTATTTTGCGGTCTACTTTCAATCTTGCCGATTCAACCATTTATACAGATGGAAATGTGATGTGTGTAGGTCTTTTGCTACTCTGCCAATTACTTCCGAATTCTACTGAAATACTGCATGTTTTTTTATTGATTAAAAAGGGTTGTTTTGTGACAAACTACTTATGTAATTCAGGGTTCTAACGGACCATGAGTCCCGGGTCTCTGACACAGTGATCAAGGATGGGACGCACAATGTCCCTGTGGACGCAGAATATAATATTTTTTTATTCAACTTAAATAAGTTTTTTTTTTTTTAACATCTAAATTTACTGTAAAGTAAATCGGCAACATTCATAAAACTTCTCTGAAATTAGTGTTAATTGGTACAATCAGTTGAATTGGTCACTACAGAAAGACTCCCTCGTCAAAGCACCCACTTCATGGAAATGAACTCAACCACATGACCCAGATTTACGACAAAACAACTCTAAATAAAAATTAAACTTGTTGTCGCAAGTAATCAAAATTTTAATATAAAAAAGTGAGACATGTCTTAAATAGTATTTGATTTTATTTAATTGTGTTTTTTAGCTTTACAACAAGAAGCTGGCAGTACACTACTGAATAGTAGACTGGTCATGTGGACATGCAAACAACGCTTATTCACACCATGAGGCGGATCAACTGAACAAAGCTGGTTAAAAATGTTTGGTTCTAAAAATTGCGTTGGAAATTTTTTTCTCAAATTGTTTCGTCAAACCGAAAATTATTTCACAATATTTTTGTTCCACATTATTAGTTGAATATATATGAATATATATGAGTTACCTGGTATTGTTTTATATTTTATCATACATTTTATTAATTTAAAAAATGTATTCACGTTCATGTACTTGTTATTACGACATAAAACATTTAAATATCAATGTTTTTGTGTTGTCAGTTGTTATACAATTCACTTGATATTTTATTGGCTATATCAATGCATGGACTCTCCGACATTCGTAATGGACTCTCAAAATATACGGCCATGGATACTCAATATTTTTGGATGAATGAGAACCCTGGTAAATATAAGCCGCCCCTGACCCTTTTCCAGTCCAGCAGACGACAGCAACTGACCAATAACAGCGTGCTATATAAAGCCATGGCTTGCCATAAGAAGTATCACGAATGATCTGTTGCATTATGGCATTTTATGGCATATTGGAAGTTATCGAAATATCAATTTTCGAAATTGGGACAGAATCAACAAGATCGTGTTCACGCTGAATAAATGCAAAAATTAGTCATATCATCGGATTTTGAAGCACCTGTCCGGGCGGACAGGTGAAATGGAGTATTCACTTGTCCCCAGTAAATTCTACCGGTCCCGGACAGGCGGACAATCCTTACTGTCGAGCCCTGGACATCTGTTGTCACCACATAGGCTACTCCTAGCAATACAACAACTTCGGGTCTTTTATATGCACTTACCCATAGACAGGACATTACTTACCACAGGCTTTGATGTATCAGTTACTAATTGATAAATAAATAAAAAAATAAACAATTGCTACCTATCACACCTCAGGTATGCAATCTTCCATTGGATTATATCTCACCCCCTGAAATTAGACTACTCCAGTAATTTAATATATGAATGTGCTCTATTGAAGTTATTATACAATACAAACTTTGAATGTTTTTTAACGAATATCATATTCTGTATCATTACTCCAAATTAATTTACATATTAATTACTGTATTTAAATATAAATTATTTATCATGACAGTATGTAAAACAAGAAACAAATCCTGATTAGATATATGTATGTTAATAAAAAAAAAGGAAAGAAAGAAATGCTTTCTTTCCTTTTTTTTTTTTATTAACATACATATTTTATTTACGGTTAAATGTCATCTGACATATGGGTAAGGACCACACAGATTTTGAGAGGAAACCCGCTGTCGCCACTTCATGGGCTACTCTTTCCGATTAGCAGCAAGGGATCTTTTATTTGCACTTCCCACAGGCAGGACAGCACAAACCATGGCCTTTGTTGAACCAGTTATGGATCACTGGTCAGTGCAAGTGGTTCATACCTACCCATTGAGCATTGTGGAGCACTCACTCGGAGTTTTAGAGTCTTTACTGGGATTCGAACCCAGTATCTACCAGCCTGTAGACTGATGGCTAAACCATGCCACCACCAAGGCTGGTATATATATCAATAATTCATATTCATATCAACAGTTTTAACCCATTGATCCAAATACTTGTAACGATCAAGGTAAAGTATTTAGAGATTTTTCTACCAAGTGGCTTATGTAAGGAGATTTGTGCTGTTATTAAACTAACAATGAATGGTCTGCTGATGAGGTCTATTTATCCCCGTTAATCAGGTCTTAGCACTGGCGGGTTCATTTACCGTCTGTTATATCACTCTCTCACACTGGCCATGAACAGCCTGGCATTGGATACCGGATCCACTAGTCTGTACCAGCTCACTGCAGAACCGTTTTCATAATCAAAGAGTCGTGAACTTTGTGTTTTAGGCTGTTGTGGTTACTGCATTTATATTGGGCATGGAGCATAATTCACCTATTCCCACATTATAAAGTAAATATGATTGTTGTTTTTTGCTTTTAAAATCTATTAAGTATACTTTTAACTTATTTGGTGTTAAAGAAAAGATATTAAATATGGATTTAATGGTTTAAAAGAGTCTAGTGCACATAAAGTATCTTTAAACCTGTGTACTATTGCTCATGAACCAGTAATAACCATGGATGATATTACTTGTGATCCATTGCCATGGATATTGCTCATAATCCAACCCTAACTGTGGACGACCCTTCTCATAATCCAACACCAAGCATGACTTTGTTTATGATCCATGAACTATGGATGATATTGTTTGTGATCCAACACTAATAATGGACAACACTGCTTGTGATCAGACACAAACTATGAAAGCCAATGCTCATGACCCAACACTAGGTACGGATTGCATTGCTCGTGATCAAACAATGAAAACAAATGTTATTTCTCATGATTCAACACCAATAATGGATGACATTGCTAGTGATTCAACACCGATAATAGATAACATTGCTAGTGATTCAACACCAATAATGGATGACATTGCTAGTGATTCAACACCGATAATAGATAACATTGCTAGTGATTCAACACCAATAATGGATGACATTGCTAGTGATTCAACACCGATAATAGATGACATTGCTAGTGATTCAACACCAATAATGGATGACATTGCTAGTGATTCAACACCAATAATGGATGACATTGCTAGTGATTCAACACCAATAATGGATGACATTGATCGTGATTCAACACCAATAATGGATGACATTGATTGTGATTCAACACCAGTAATAGAGGATGTTTATCGTGATTCAACACCAATTATGAATAACACTGCACGTGATTCAACACTAATAATGGATGACACTAATAGACATTCAACACCAATAATGCATGACATTGCTCGTGGTTCAACACAAAGTATGCATGACATTGCTTGTAATCCGTCACTAAGTCTGCGAGAAAAGTGGAATGCTTGCATCTCCAAGAAGAAACAGCAGGGTGTCAAACCAACAGCTCACATCCTCAACAGATGTGCCCCCTGGTGGTTTTTTGTGGTAGCTGGAGGAGTAGCATTCTGGGGAGTGTCAGAAGCTCTGCCTGTTCTTTACGGCCACTGGGATCGAGTCCTGCTTGCCAATCAACTGTTCGGCGTGCTCGTTTTCCTAGAACTGGCTATCAACTGGATCTGCATTCGCTATGTCGATTCATCATATGTACCCGCCATTCATGGAATCAAACCACCAGAACTTTTGGAAAATGAAAACAATAAAACTATGAAACTGATAAAAGGTAAAAAACTGTACAAAATGTTTGTAGCTACATCTCTGCCAGACGCTTACGGAAATGTTGAACGCAGTGCTGTCCCTTACTGGTCATGGGTGGCGTGTGTTGTGTGCAAGCGACTTCGGCCTCCTCGATGTCATCACTGTGTGCTCTGCAACAGATGTGTCCTCAAACGCGACCACCACTGCTTCTTCGCTCAGGCGTGCATCGGCGTCAACAACCTCCGCCATTTCGTTGTTTTTCTCTTCTGGGCTTTCATCGGCTGTCTGTGGTCCTGGCTCAACATGCTGCCGTACTTCCTGATTGAACTTCTACCAAACATGTCATATCTCGATGTCCTGACGCCTTACTCCTTTGTGCGATGTGTGCTCGGCTACCAGGAGTTCCTCATCTGTTTTCTCACCTTCCTGGGCTGGACATTAACTGTGTTTTTAGTGTTCACGGGGATTCATTTCTCGGACACTGTGGTTCTCCTGCTGAAAGGTGCGACGAGTTTTGAGCAGGACAACAACATCATACTGACAGACTCCCGATCCAAACTGGAGAGGCTCCATTCAGTGTTCGGTCACTACTGGTTGCTGAATTTTCTATTTCCCTGTCACATGGTTTTTCAACCCCTTGAAAATGCTGTGCAATGGCCAGATACAATGATGTAATAGAAATAACTTTTTATTATTTTAAACCTTTCACTCTCCAGGTTTTTGCAGCAATTTATTCATTCTATTGAGATGATAAGGGGCCTAATTTACAAAGATCTCTTGGGCTCTGTTAGACAACAAAGCTTCCTCTTTGCAAGTCTTTTTGTATTGCACTGCGAGATCACAAAGATGCAAGAGTTTAGTGAATTAGGACCCCGGTCCACAGAACTGACAGGGTTAAAGCTTCATGATCGCAGTTGAAATTTGTTTGTTCAAGCATTTTTCAATAACTGAAGATTTCTGGCATTAATTGTTTCCTTCCTAACACTTTTGGTTATTTCTGATAATGTATAAACTTAATTTATAAATAAACTAGCAAGATGACATTTTTCACATTGCCCGACACCATATAACTGTAAATAAAATGTGTTGAGTGCATCATTAAATAAAACATTTATTTCCTTCCTTCTTTCACGTTGCAAAGATATTTTATAAAAAAATAGCGGAAATGTGTGTGAATTTATTAAACCTATTAAACAGTATAAAACCCTGAATGTTGCAATGTTGATCAACAAAATATAATAAGGTTTGAATATCAAGTCATTCCGTCAACCACAAACAGGACACACTAAGTTCAATACTGACAACATTCCAGTTATTTTATTGCAAAAAAATATAAATATACAAATTTTATATTCAGTAGGAATTGTACAAAAAAATAATGTATTATAATTATAAACCATGTCATGTTCACAAAATATGGAATATGTATAAATGTATGAACTGAAAAGACAAATGCTCATGAAAATCAAGGGAGACAATGTCTGGCAAGCCTTCAAGGAAAAGAAGTCTGATGACTTTAAATAGAGCTGCTTTCTCAATGCAACTCAGCCTGGTTTGATTTTCGCTTCTTTTTAACATGTGTTTATTGGTAACTGAGCCTTGTGTGATATACTGCTTAATAATCCACCATACTTTTATCCGGACTAGAAAACAAAAGCTTCTTTATCTTAGGAAAGACTATTTTGTCTTTTACTGTGTTTTAGTGATATCTTAACATATGGTAAAGGACGGTAACAGGGGAAACAGAATTGGAGACTTCTTGTTTTTACAGCCTCTTATATTCAAAATGGATGCTATACCACTGAAATACACTCTTTACCCCCCTCCCAACCCTTTTACTTTTCTAAATAAAACCAGACCTGCAAATGTTTTCTATAAAGGAATGTAATGGAAACATTAATGTATCAGATGCTCTTTTATAATATTTAAAAACCTGAAGTGTCAATTAGCAGAATTTGAACATAACCCAGTTTTGACCATCACCACAAAAGCTATCACAGACATGGCTTCAAGGGTGGTGTGGGGTGCACTTCATTTTGAAGTTTCAAATCAATTCATTTTTCAATGAATAATTTATTTATTTTTATATACCGTACATGTAGTTTTAAATGTAGTGATGTGTTTTCATCAACTGGGTGCTTCTGATAAAGACAGCCTAAATGCAACTCATGTTAGCAGTGTTCAACCAATGTTTGAGAATGTCACTAGCCCTCACAGAAAGTTTGGCTAGTGTCCTGTGTATTATGGTAATACAGTTGATCATTTCCACTAGCCCAGATTAAACATGTACTAGCCAGGATCGAGGGATAGTGGATTTGTCGAACTCTGTTTTAGTGAATTTTAGAATATGATAGTGTCTTTATTAAAGTTGCACCTCCTCCCTAGAAATATTGTACATCCACTCCCGTATCCCTTTAAAGGACTCTAACAAAATTAGCGGGAAATATTCCAATTTTCCCGTGTAGAGCTCCTTCCCACCAGTCAAAGGGAGATTCTGTCCTTGTAAGCACCGTGATCTTGTCACCTGTGAAAACAAAACAAAATATTTATGGTTTATTCAGTATACTATAGAGCCAATTCTTATAAGACTCTGAGCTAAAGAAGCATTCTGAGAGTACCGGTACTGCTAAAGCAAAACATTTAAAGTTTGTTTTGATTAACACTACCACTAGAGCATTGTTTAATTAATCATCAGCTACATGTATTGGATGTCAAATTGCTAAAGCCAAAAATAAAATACAACAGAGGTTTAATGATACCCAGCAAATTGCTAAAGCAATACATGTTTCAAGGGCCATAACTGTGTGAAAAATGAGTAAATTGACATGAATATCAAACTTGGTCTGTAACCATACATGATATAGCATTGCTAAAATAAAGTTCAGAATTTTTTTTTTCATATTTCAAGTTCAAGAGCCATAACTGTCAAAAATTGGAAAATCACCATGAAAGTCAAACTTGATCGGTAATTACATGCTAAAACTATATACAAAATTTCTTGCATTGCGAAAACAAAGTCTGGAAAACTATGTGTGTGACAGGCAGACTGATACACAGACAGACACAGATGAATGGAGACAAAACCTATAGTCCCCTCTGATTGGACCGGTAGGGGACTAAAACTTAGGTGAGATAGCATTAGGATCACTAAACAAAACATGAATCTGAACTAGAAACATAAACCACATCCCAAATACAGTGAACCCCTCTAAACCGGACACCCTTGGGATTAAATAAAAATGTCCGGTTTTAAGAGGTATCCAGTTTCAGCACTGATTTGTAAAAAAGGACCGTGAAAAATGTCCAGTTTTGGAGGAATACCAGTTTACAGAGAGTCCGGTTATGAGAGGTTTCACTGTATGTTTCTCATGGGGTATCAAATGGGGTAAAAGAATGTATTTTTATCAGTAACTAAACTGACAGATTAAGTGCAAAACGACATCAAGAAATAGTCTTTGTCTTCAGTGTATTCAGTGAAAATATTGAATTCAGAACTGTATTGATCACCCACCTGGTTTAAACGAGAGGTCACTTGATAGTTGACCTTTGAACTCATGTTCTGCAATGACTTCTACTGACCCTAGTCCACCACCAGCAGCAACTGACAACTTTTCTGGTGAGAGATTATGACCTGCAGTACAATTAAACTATGAAAATTCATCTTCAGTCAGACTTTTATTTAATTATCAATTTAATAAATATACAGTTGAATCCTGTTGGCTTGAACCCTGTCGGTGCTCAAGAAAGTGTTCAACCCATCAGGTAGTTTGACCTAACCATTCGGTTAACAACATGTACATGCAACTCAGGACTTCGTTTTTGGTTCGAGCGTTGCGGTGTATACGACCCTTCCAAATTCGACCCAACGAGATTCTACTGTATTAAAACAAATATATGAAATTATGTTAATAAAAAGGAAATAGAAATTAAAATAAAGTAATAAAAAAAATGAAATAAAAATAGTCAATAAAATAATATTTTATATATATATATAACAAATCTAATAATATTAACCATCAAAACACAAACTTAACCCTCAAAACACAAACAAACCCCACAACAAAAGAACCTGAAATGAAACACGGACTATATGAACAGGAGTGAGTCAGGTTTTTTCAACATGGCAACAATGTTTATGGTTCTAGAAATAAATATATAGCATAAATCAACCTGTCCACTTTGTTCTTAATGCATGGTAGTGACACACTACTACATAGGGTTCAAGCTAGGCCAGAAAAACAAGGAGAAGTGACTTTTCCCTCTCGACTCATTGGGAAGAAGTGAGGTTTGGTGAAGGAGAAATGGGAAAGTTCAACCTGTAACAGAAATAACCCAAAATGTGGTCATGTGATCTTTGTACAAAATGTAGGCGCAAAATGTACTGATACTTCCGACGGGGAAAACCCCTGAAACTTTGTGATATTATTTGTTTTTAAAGAAGGCGACCATGGATGAAAAGTTAAGCAAAGTTTAGTATGAAAGGGTGATTATTTTGCCCACATTGCCCCCTTGCCTGATCCCTGCTAGTACATATGAAATAATACTTGGTTAATTTTGAGTGCACCAATACACCACTACAGAGGGTGCATCAATACAGCAGTCACCTGATTTTGTAACTGTGCGAACTGTGCGAGTGGTACGAGTCACCACTTCTTTCTGTTGTGTTTCTTTGAAGTTTCTGCCTATCTTAACTGACGAAACTGTACTCGATGACCTCACAACCTCCTTCGGGCTCCCTTTTTCTTTTCCAGATCGAAAACTCTACAAAGTATATTCACATAATATACACAACATATATACTGTCAAGTCAACAACCAAAATAAAATCTTTCACTAAAAAACAACCAAATAGCTATTGTATATTTATAATCTGTATATTATGCAATGAACACCAAATGATATTGTGCCATTTTAAATAAATATTAAACAGAAGTGTGAGTGAGTAAGTGAGAGAGAGAGAGAGAGAGAGAGAGAGAGAGAGAGAGAGAGAGAGAGAGAGAGAGAGAGAGAGAGAGAGAGAGAAAGAAATGTTTTATTTAACGACACACTTAACACATTTTATTGACGGGTTATATGGCGTCAGACATGATTAAGGACCACACAGATATTTAGAGATGAAACCTGCTGTCGCCACTTCATAGGCTACTCTTTCCGATTAACAGCAAGGGATCTTTTATATGCACCATTCCACAGACAGGATAGCACATACCACAGCCTTTGATATACCCACTGATGGGGATGGATCCCATACTGACCACTCATTGAGCGAGTGCTGTACCACTGAGCTACGTCCCGACCAGAGAGAGAGAGAGAGAGAGAGAGAGAGAGAGAGAGAGAGAGAGAGAGAGAGAGAGAGAGAGAGAGAGAGAAAGGGAGGAGAAAGAGGGATGAAAGAGGGAGGAGAGAGAAGGACAGAGAAAAAGAGAGAGAGTAAGCGTGAGAGCGTTAAGAATTATGTTAAGACTCTTACTTGGAACCTGGATGAGATGCCCTCACTGACTCTGTCTTTAATGGTGTGTCTGTGTTTATACAACTCGTCCTTCGCCATCTCCAGCCCTGCCTTGATCGCCTCGTTCCGGTGGTTACTCAACACCTCATAGAGGGCGCTGCACTCTTCAGGAGGTTTAACATCCCCCGAGAGAATCTGGTATGCACGGACATCTTCTCCGTAAAATCTGTGTACAAACAAAACAACCCGAAAGAACATTGTGAGATGCTTTGTAATGAGACACAGAACTGAGATGGCTGGTTCACTAAATGTAATTTTATTTCAATTTATTTTCATGCTTATATTCAATTAAGGTTCAAGCACTCTGTCATGAGCAGACATTTCAGCTATCTGTCCAGGACAGAAGTTAATAGTTACATGTGGTTATTAGTGAGAGAGAAGTCAGTGTACTGGCCATGCATCTACCCAGTGGGCCATTAAACGCTGCTCTCAATGGAAGCTGGTAGCAAGGTGCGAACCCAGTACCTACCAGCCTGAAGGCTGATAGCTTAACCACTATGCTGTCCAGGCTAGTGATTTGACAGACTTTGATAAACCTTCTTAAAGATGAATATGCCCTATATATCCTAACAACACATGACTGCCAGCTTATACTTAGTAAAAGGTCAACCTACTTTTTTTGTAGAATAGGTAAATACTTAAAAAATATAAATTAACTCGTAAGACTCACTTTCTGTTGGCATCTTTCCTTTCAATCAGGCAACTGCCTTCTATGGAGATTCCAGCAAAAATACCTAAAAGGTAAACAATTCATTTCAGTATTAAGTACATGTATTATTAAAATTGCTTACCACCAAAGGTATTAAATAACTGAAATTGTATTGATTATACATAGTACTGACTATATTATACTCATCAAAAGAAGTCTTCTAAGGACAATTGGCAGGTGATTTGTTTGTTTGTTTTTGTTTTGTTTAACGACGCACTCAACACATTATAAGTACGGTTATATTGGCGTCGGACATATGGTGATGTCGTGAAAAAACTCCAGTGGTTAGCTGACGGGGATCGAGCCTAGACCGACCGCACATCAGGCGGGCACTGTACCACTGGGCTATGCTGCCCGCTATTGGCAGGTGACAACACGGTTATAATTTACATGTTTTGTATACTTAGACATGTGATACCATTTCAAAATAAAGCTGAACTGATATTTTAAAGGGACATACCCTAGTTTTAGTTCATGAAACTTAACATTAACTTTAGTTTAATTTACAAACCTGTAACACATTTTTATAAAGTTACAATTGAGTGAAACACGAGTCTTTGACTTTGAAATGGTGAAATACCCTCTAAAATAGAATAAAACTCGACTACATAACTATTACTTCTCAGAGGCACGTGCCTTTTTAAAAATATGAGAAATGCATTTTGTGATATTAAAAAACATCAGGATGACCAAAAACACTTCGAATGTACGGAAATGGATACTTTAAACAATAAAATTTAAGTAAAGTATAATTTCTTTTATCAAAAAGCGCCTCTAATAGTAAAAACTATGTCTTAGTGTTTAAAAACTAGGGTATGTCCCTTTAAAAGTTGTACACTCTATAAAATACTTAAGTTTTTTAAAGAAAAAAAACATACATTAAACATTTCAACCAACTAATTACATTTACTAGCAGAAAGATTGAAATTTTATTTTAAAATCTCTAGAGGATAATGAATAGATTAAAATCCACTAGCCATGGGATCAGTAATTTAAGAAATTTACTAGCCACAATTAAAAATCCACTAGCCCTACTTTACTTTAAGTAAATACAATTTTACTAATTAATAGTAATAATTGGATATGTCACCTGAAGAGGGAGATGGAGATTAAAAATACTAACATTGTGGGTGTGTGGGGGTGAGAGTGAAGGTGAGAGTGGGTTGCAGGATATTCATATTTAAAAAATAGACTAAAATGCAGCATTTGACAACTTTTGTTTTCACTAGCCGTTGGGCTTGGTAATATTAGGTTTTTTTATTAGATATTTTATGTACATGAAAAAGACATAGGGATTTTTACAAGTGGCCTATACTCATCTGGATCCACCATTTTGATTGGTAAGGAGGTAATCTAGCGGGCAGCATGGCCCAGTGGTAGAGTGCCCGCCTGATGCGCGGTCGGTCTAGGATCGATCCCCGTCAGCTGACCACTGGGTTTTTTCTCTCGACA
>JAECMU010115082.1:0-13849 GCA_016106625.1 Dracogyra subfuscus
TATGTATATACAGTGAAACCTCTCAAAACCGGATCCTGTGTAAACCGGAATTTCCCCAAACCGGACATTTTTTAAGGTCCTTTTTTTAAAACTCAGTACAGAAATTAACCTTTCTAGACTGGATACCTCTTAAATCGGAAATTTTACTTGGTACCGAGGGTGTCCGGTTTATAGGCGTTTCACTGTATATATATATATGCACTGAAAACGCACCAGTCAAATTTGTAGATAAGATGCAAGGAAATGTTTTATTTAACGAAGCACTCAACACATTTTATTTACGGTTATATAGTGTTAGTGATAAGATGCAAAAAAGGTACATTTAACTACTTTTATATAACTGAATGTGTTCTGATAGGCAGTACATAACCACAAAATTGTGTACATGTTTCAGTCGTGAATATTATTTAATTGAGTTATATTTTTAAGTACACTTCGATAACACCAAGGTACTTACGACACATATGGTGAGATCTCCACGAAACAACAACGTCTTGCAGCGAGCACTCGGTAGCATAGTTCTGAATTGCGTTACATCTGGCGTTATCTTTCTTTCCTTCTTCTGCAGCACAGTACGCTTTCTGGCATGTTTCCTCAAATGTTTTGTACGGAACCTACGAGCAAATTGAAGTATGTGTTATTAACAGAAGTCTGAGAAGATATGGCTGCCTGCATGTTCGAAATTTTAATACGATTTTACTATGAATGAGATATATGCGTAGTTCTACAATTTTCAGGAGAAACCCGCTATATTTTCCATTAGCGGCAAGGAATTTTGTATATGTACTTCCCCATAGACAGAATAGCACATACCACGGCCTTTGATATATCAGGGAACTGATTTGGATGGGAAAAGCAATTCAAGGTGGGATCTTACGAACCAATCGCATCAAGCGAGTGTTTTACCGACTGGACTAAGCCCTTCCTTTCTCTCGATTAACAAATGTCCATTTTATTTTCCTTCATCCATTCAATTTGTAATTAATTTGTTAATTTAGTATTAGCACGGTAGCCAGGTCGATTTATCTATGTCGGAGATTCAGGAAGTTTTCAACATTGATTACTATGTAAACATATCTGTAGATTTCAGATCTACAACTCTTACTTTCCTAAACGTTTTTTTTTATATTGCGATGCTTAATACCCAATAGAAAGTTTGGATACAAAACATCACAAAAACATGTTTTAAAAGGTTTAATCTCCCTTATAGCTAAAATGTTGTGTCTGTCCCGTGGATTGTTGTTTCCGATCAAACAATTGACTTTGATTTACCATTAAAAGTATTTGAATTCCCAATTAACGTACAGGTTTAGGCAAGTAAGAGTTACAGATCTGAATCTACACATTTTTACATAAGAATTAATGTTGAAACCTTCTTGACTCTGCGACATAGATAAATCGACCTGGTTCTTGGACTATATACTTACCAACAAATGGCAAGCTTTAAACATCCTAGATTTAACATATGAGCAGATATTTGTTGCTTCCTCCAAGTCTTCCGCGCTGCATTCGGGCAACAAGCTGCCACACTGAAAGAAAATATTCACAGTTAAGTACATGATTTATAACAGAAATGAAGTAACTTAATCCCTGTTGATATCATTTTGAAAAATACCATTATATTTGTTTGAACATAAATTATCATTTAAATGATATTGTATTCTGGTATTTTTATCAAATCATATTTGTTTACAAACAAGGTTAATTATGAATGGCAATGCCATAGTTGATATCATTAAAAACAAAATTGGTTTAAATAATTAAACCAAACACGGTATCAGAAACTCTGCAAATCCAGTCTCTGTTTGACAATAACAATGTAAGTTGTCTTCAAAATGTATTTTGTGCGTTTTCGGTGTCATCATCATGTCCCATTATGTGAAGTTTCATGAAAATCGGATAACAAAGGAATTCAATAGACGTGGTAATTTCTGTTTTATTAAGATTATCCTTTGATGTAGGGAGACCAAATGTGAAATCGTTTAAGACATCTTGATCATGTGCCTGTATTTGATGTGTCATAATAATCGGATGAGAAATGAAGTTGATATACCTGTAGCGGCTACGTCGTAATTTCTATTTTACAATGACCTAACCTTTAACCATGTATCTGAAACACGAAACCATTCAACATATCATGTTCATCTTGTTATATGTGCAGTTTCTTGAAAACTGGATAAGAAATGAAGGCGGTAGAGCCGTGACGACGTAATTTCTACTTTTAGTAACCTTGAACATAACTTTTGACATACAGAGGCAAAACATGAAATCGATCAAGATATCAAATGGGTGACATCGTTTGTACGGGAATGGCACTATACATCCTCGATGACTCATCCCGAGGGGTTAATGAGGAACCTGTCTCTCCACTCAAATAATATTAGCCTACTATTATCAATTCAATACATTTGTACTGAATGGGAATTTTTCCTAAGGCACGAATGACTAGAATTCAACAATGTTTAAATGATATGCCACCAATAAATCCGAAAACATTTTGTCTATGCAACCAACGATCTGTGTAAGTTTTCAAAAAATAAATTCTATCGATGATAATATGTAAATTCCAAAAGTTTAATGTTAGACAATAATTCCGCGGTATGTCGCCTACATTTAACTATTTTTTGTGCACAGTGACGAACAGTCACAGGTGAAACTATAAACCTATTTTCATTGACTAGCATTTAAGAGTTTTAGAGAAACTGATCCAAACACGAAACCTGAATGTAAAACATTAACGCAAAAGTTGAGGGTGACGAGTCTACCACGGTTGGAAAAGTAACACCTGGATCATTCCTTCTTACTTTGTTGAGGCGAGTCAAAAATTATGTTTATTTGGAAAATTAAAACAGATAAATTCAGTATTTTACAATTAATATAATAACTGTTATCATTACATTAAATGTGTTTGTTGTTTTAATACATGTGCTGATTATTACAAATAGGAGAGAAAAAAAGGTAGACACAGCAAACCCATTTTTTCTGTTATAGATTGTTATTTGCTTGTCAGTAAATTCTATCCTCTATAAATTCCTAGTTGATGCATTGCCATTGTATAAAGTTATGTTAAACTGATTCTGCACATCATTACTCATTATACCTATACCCAAGCCACGTGAGCATAAAGCAATGCAAATGTGGCATTTGTTTTCTCATGAAGTAAAGTTATAGAAAACCAAATACAAAAACTCCCATTAAAGGGCTTTATCTGTTAAGGAAACAAGAATTGAATTAAAAATTAACGTGTAAAATGTTCTTTACTGATATAAATGCGATCTTCTTTCCTTTCCTTGCTGGAGAACACTTTATATGACTATGTTCTGATTTACTGCACACACACACACACGCGCGCGCACACACGCACGCACGCACGCACACGCACACACACACCTCCCGGTATGTTAGATTAGGTTACTAGGGGTTGCAGTTCAGTAGAATATTAATGAACTTACAACTGATTTATCCGTGTATACATTTCCATATCTGTTGGCCTCAAATTGATTACTTGCCAGTTTAATCTCATCTGAAAAACATCAAAAACATATCACATTAACACATAAACACAAAAACATGTCTTAATGACGTGTCAAGTTGAGTTACACTGGGGACACGGACAAAGCTGATGGGAAAGAAGGCAGACGTGTCTAAATAGTGCCCACGAGAGATGGACATCTGACAAGGGGCCCGTTCCACGAAAAAATTAAAAGGTTAACTGTAGTGACTTACAACTGAAACAGTAAACTTCACTGCCGTTACATGGGCCCTGGATGACTCAACTTTCATGTCGAGGATCATCACCGGTGACGAGAGTTGTGTCTACGGCTGCAAACCAGAGTCAAGGATTAGTTTTTGCAGTGGGAGAAACC
This sequence comes from Dracogyra subfuscus, assembly GCA_016106625.1. Classification (NCBI taxonomy): domain Eukaryota; kingdom Metazoa; phylum Mollusca; class Gastropoda; order Neomphalida; family Peltospiridae; genus Dracogyra; species Dracogyra subfuscus. The sequence goes on from JAECMU010115082.1 coordinate 3,867, forward strand.
GCACTCTCCAAGACCGAAGCAGGTCTGATACGCGACCTGGAGCATGCTCGTTGTTGTTTTGTTCGACATTCGTGGAACTGTGCTCAATGAATTCGTCCCCCAGGGTCATACAACCAACGCCGAGTTCTACTGTAACGTTTTGAGGTGGTTATTGGAGGACATTCGCCGCAAATGACTTCAACTGTGACGCAATGGCAATTGGGTGCTCTAGCATGACAACGCACCCGTCACAGAGTTTTTTGCCTGGATCAACATGATCGTCGCTTCTCACCGCCACCCCTACCCCAGCCCCAACCCCACTACTCGTCGGATTAGAATCCCTGAAACTCCTTTCTCTTCCCCAAGATGAAGTTCAATCTGAAGGGTCTCTGTTTTGACACCGTGGTGGTTATCCAGCGTGAATCGCAGATGGTTCTTGACTCGCTTTAAGAGCAGGACTTTCCGGGGGCATTCCAAGCATGGCAGAAGCACTGGGAGCGGTGCATCGCTGCACAAGGTGGTTACTTCGAAGGGGACGGCAGTGAAAATTAGATCCGGCACGAGTTTTGCTGTTACAGAAGAGTAGTATTGGAACATTTTTATCACCCTTTTTACTTGTAGATCTATTTTTACAACAAAACAAAAATCAGTATCCTTCTTAGAATATTATCAAATCATCATCTAACTGCCATTTGACATCTACGTTAGTGGGTTGCAGTTGTCTCGTACCAATTGTAAATTGTCACCATAATTTTCAATGATAGTAAGCTGCGCCACGTCGTCGTAAAACGGTCTGGCGATCGTAGAACAAAATAAGATCTCGATTGTAGGTATTTACGACGATAGTAGTGCTAAGATCGTTCACAGGATCCAGAAGTTTAATTCACTATAAGCTCGCAACACTGTCATGCAAAAATATATTGCCATGACGATGTCATGTTACTTAAGAGAGTTTAAGAGAGGTTTAGAATTAGGCCCACGGTCTGGGAGAAGGGAAGTGGACACTAAAATAATAAATAAACCTACCAACACTATTACACATTGTCCCATCATGCAAAGTTAAATCATACTGGAGGTGTTAATAGGCACTCACGATATATGTATTACAAGGGTGTGATCCCATAACAACTGGCATCAGGTTACAGTTTTCTGTTGAATGCAATATACGATTTAAACAAGGCTACATATTTGTTGGTATTTCGCGTTATGAAGAAGTAACCTTCGCACTGACTAACTTACCGGTTACATCAAGATTTGCATTTCCACACATGCCTATGACGGTCATATATTTGACCTTATCCTTGTCTATTGAAATAGTCAGGAAGCCATCTGGGTCAATCCTGAGTCTAAATCCTGAGTCTGTATTGATGTGCACCAAATCGTTTTTCTTTTGGAAGCTGATATCTAAAAACACAATGCAAAAGTGACCACATGCAACTTAAATATTTATAATGACACGCAATAAACTTACACGGTTCTGCATTATACAAGTTTTTCGTTATTCAGTTATAAAACATGCGACCGAATAATTATTTTCGACATTTTTCGCCTGTTATAAAATACCGACTTTGTGGTATGTTCTTCAAATTACTGATTTATACAATATACAGTGAATAAAATCACAAGTATGGTAAGAGAGAGAGAGAGAGAGAGAGAGAGAGAGAGAGAGAGAGAGAGAGAGACAGAGACAGGGGGGGGGATAGGCAGGCACAGAGAAAACAAGGTATCAATAAACAATATACTTAATACTATCCAATAGTTTGTTTGTTTGTTTGTTTGTTTGTAAAAACGACGCACACAACACGAGAAAAAAACCAGTGGTTAGCTGACGGGGATCGATCCTAGACCGACCGCGCATCAGGCGGGCACTGTACCACTGGGCCATGCTGCCCGCTACTATCCAATAGTGTCTATAAGATGAACCATGACAGCTGTATTTTATATCTTACAGACTGTGTTAAAGCTATCAGTCTCACTTTACCATACATGGATGAATTATGTTTCACAAAAGATGGAGTTTACTTACCGCCTAACTTCTGCAGTTCGTTTGTTGGTACTTTGCCATCGAGGAAGCCCTTTTGGTAAACGTATTCAATAGTTTGACTTCCGTCCTTCATTCTAATCACAACTTCCTGAAATAGTTTAATAGTTTAAATATATAAAATACACAGAGAAACCAAAATATGCAGACAGATTCTCTGGGGCATGATGAAGCAAACTGACTACAAGGTTTTCCCAGGAACTGAATGCTTTATATTTCACGTCAGAATCTTATGATATACTGCATTCATGGAGTGGGTTAAAGGGACTATCCCAAGTTTGTTGCATGTTTAAACATGTTCTGACTAATACTATTTTTTAACTACTATTGTTATACAGTAAATATATATTTGTGTTTAGAACATCAATGCCACTATATTCGATGTGTTTCTGGTAGTCTTAATATTTGTAATATTAGGCAATAAAATGAGGTGTGACATTTAATATACAGCCACTAATATTGTATGCACCAAACAAATATAGTATATCTATATACAATTACAGTTGTTGTCTTGTTAGTTGACAGCATCGTAACAACTGCATTAAATAGTCCCATTAACGTGCTACTATGTATGTGACTGGCGTCTCTAACACTCTGTGTTATTTTATGTTATATGCACATTTTGTAGTGCTTAATAAAACAATCGCAACACCCAAAAGATTTCATAACAAATTTATTTTGTTCCATCCCCATTATATGTCATCCCGTAACCCCATGTGGACACAACACGTGACTAGTCATCAGCAGGCACATCGGAGCGAGGTTTTTTAAAGTCTGTGTGGAGGGTGGGTGGGGAGCAATGATCAGGATCATTCTTAAGCAAAATAACAACAACAAAAAGAAGAAAGAAGTGTTTTATTTAACGACGCACTCAACACATTTTATTTACGGTTATATGGCGTCAGACATATGGTTAAGGACCACACAGATTTTGAGAGGAAACCCGCTGTCGCCACTTCATGGGCTACTCTTTCAGATTAACAGCAAGGGATCTTTTATTTGCGCTTCCCACAGGCAGGATAGCACAAACCATGGCCTTTGTTGAACCCGATATGGATCACTGGCCGGTGCAAGTAGTTTACACCTACCCATTGATCCTTGCGGAGCACTCACTCAGGGTTTGGAGTCGGTATCTGAATAAACAATCCCATGCCTCGACTGGGATCCGAACCCAGTACCTACCAGCCTGTAGACCGATGGCTAACCACGATGCCACCGAGGCCGGTCATTCTTAAGCATTCACAGAGTGCCATGCCCAGGGCGCGATACGCCCCAGACGTTTAGGGGGTCTGTAATCATTCTCTCCAGGGACAATTTTAAAATTGGATGATTTAAACGCCTTTTCTTGGCATGTGATTCGCAAAATTAGTTATTTTTGAAACAACAATTTAAAAACTATTTTAAGCATTATTTTACATAGTATTTTCATTCCAATTCCAAGTGGAGGTGAAAGCGGCAGTAATCAGTGTCCAAGACATCTTGGGGGATCCGGAAGTATATTCCCCAACGACGATTTTACAATTATTGGCTTTAAATGTGATTTCTTCGCATTAGCTATTACAACAATTATAATAAAATAAGATTTTTTTATTTATTTAGCATGTGGTAATATAACCAAAGAATGTTTTTATTTCAGTTAGAAAATTAAAACAATTGCATGGCATTAAACGCCTTTTCTTGGCATCTGAATCGTACCATTAGCTATTATGACACAATAATTTTAAAACTATTTTAATGAGTATTTTATATAGTATTTTACACCTATAATGTTTTTATTTAGATGACCGTAAACGCACTAGACCTTACCAGTTAAGTGGGGATGGGGAAGAGGCAGTGATCAGGGTTCGAGACATCTAGGGGATTGCATGGGGTAGGCTCCCACTGGAAATTTGTAATATTTGATGGCTTTAAACGTGATTCTGTTTTCGTTTCAATACATATTCAACCCTCCTCATCTCAGTAAACTTCGCTCACCAATTTAGAAACACCCCTACCCCACCACACCACACCCCATTAAGAGTTATTCATATTAGCATTACTACCAAACAGCTACATGTATATGTACATATGGAAATACATGGTAAAAAGATTAGCACATTTTGCCCAAATATCTGTATATGTTTTTGCCCCCAGCACTGGAGGTGGGGTTGGTGGAGAGGGCTGTTTGATGACTTACGCTTATGGTATTTCTGATCATGAAATACAATACCAGTTGTGGAGGAGACTCAATTTTGGGGGGTTATTTTTGACACGAAGCTATTTTTTTGTGCCCCATCTTAAATATGTTTAAAAGAACGGCTTAAAAGCTCTCGATAATTTAAACGTTATTCGTAATAGGGAATGGGGAGAAGACCGAAATGTCGTGCTCCGTTTGTATAGATCTCTTGTGAGATCAAACCTCGATTATTGAAGCACTGTGTATGTGTCGGCACGCAAGTCTTACTTTCAGATGTTAGATCTATACACAGCCGGGGAAATAGGTTTTCTATTGGTGCATTTAGAACATCACATGTGGAAAACTTGTACATTGATGTACACGAACCTTGTTTGGATGCTAGGCGTGCCAAGCTTTCTCTTCAGTATGCCACCAAGATTAAATCATTACCGAAACATCATACACATAATGTGGTGTTTGATAACAAATATATGAAGTTGTTTGATGTAAGGCCAAATGCTATTCGTACATTTGGTCTTCGCATTAAGCAGGTTTTTGTTATCCATTTCCAACATTGATTTGACTGGCACTTTGGAAACTCCATATTTTCTTTTACCACCTTGGTGTATTTGTGTTTGATATTGCGCATCTGAAGAAAGATCATACAGATGCTGTTGTATACTCTTTTGCGCAATATGAAGCTGTACCATCCCTTAATTGAGATGGTGATACGAAAGTGTGTCTTTTTATCCATTTCCAATACAGATAATATTGTTGTATTTTGTTGGGTGCCCAGCTATTTTGGCATCAGGGATAATAAAAAGGCAGATTCAGCTGCCAGGTCTGCTGTGGATTTGCCTAATGTTTTTAAACATAGTATTAACCAATTTATCTTTTTCGACTTGGATGGATGATACTGCGCTAAAACAACTTTTGAACGGCCCTGGCTAGGTGCGGTTTACCTAGATTTCACAGACAGCCAACTACCACAGAACACTGTTTCAAATGACCGTAGGATTACTGTATTTACCTGTGTGCATTTGCAAGTATCCAAAGGATCGCAGTCTGTCATAGATGTGATTTCTATATTGGGTGTGTCCAACATAGTCACTCTGCAGGCGGTTTTGTATGTGTATCTGACGCCATCAAATGTCCGGAAACTGCTCTCTCCAGAATGAGTGCAAGTTACATACTCAAGATCGTCATGGCTGATAGTTGTCACATTGACTGAAATTATTGAAAACAAGAAAACGTTTGTCAATAATTGAACTCTGATAGAACAAATTCACTTTTGCGCTATATGTGCGGAACTTAAATGAAATGAAACATGATAACTCTGTGGAATATTGTTTATTTGTTTTAAAAGGACATTCCCTAGTTTGCCGCATTGTAATATATTTCCGACTAATAAAATAGTACTACGATTAAACTTACATATTTAATATATTTTCTTGTTTAGAATACCAATGTCTGTATATTTAATGTGTTTCTGGTCGTATTAATGTTTGTAAGAAGCCCAAACTGGATTTCGTTTTCAAATAATTTCGTACGTACGAAAAAATATGTTTTAAGAAATAAAATGGAAATTTACTTAGTATAAATATTAGAACGATCAGAAACACGTTCAATATACACCCACTAATATTCTAAACAAGATAATATATTTAATATATAAGTTTAATCATAGAAATATTTTATTAGTCGATAACATCTTAAAATATTGCAGCAAACTCAGTAATGTCCCTTTAAAGTTACTATTATTTAAAAATGTGTCGAGTTCATTGTGATCAAGTCTATTGGATTTCTAAATAATGTTATGCAATTACATATCACTTATTACGACATGCAATTCAGTTATATTGATTATTTTACAACATTCTAATATACAAAAATAACTAATATATAAATACAAAACAGCATAGATCCATTTTAGTTATAACCCAGCAGGTTATGGGTAACAGAATACAACAATTAATAAATAAAATAGATTAGTTACAACGTAAAATCTTTACAACCTTTTACATAAAATAATAATTTTAAATAATAGGTCACAATATTGATAGTATATTCCAGCATAGTTTATTTTAAAAGTCCAAATGTAAATATTCTTAACACATTTTTTTGTGGGAAATAAATTATTACTAAAATAAAACGATTTTGCTAAAACCAAAACGTATGAATATTGCTTAAATCACATTTCCCTTCTTGGTTACTCACTTCGTGGGTGCTTCGGTCTCTGTTTTGTCGTTTATGCTTTATATTTGTATGTAGCTATTTGCTTGTAACATTGTTTACATCCATATGTATGTATGTATGTATGTATGTATGTATGTATGTGTGTATGTGTGTATGTATGTGTGTGTATATATATATTACAATGCATTAAATTTTACATTCATAAAAAGAAGAGAATTGTGTAATGCAATAACAGTACCTTCGTCGCAGAGTTCACATTCCCCGTCAATGACGTTACCGAACGAGTTTCCAGGCCCACCACAGCACTCGCCTATACCTCCGTCAATATACGCGGCCTTCTCTCCATTACAGGCGTTTCCGGTGTAGCAGTACTTTTCTGCAAGATTTATTAGAAGCAGGGTGTTAAAGGAAATGTTCAGTGCAATCAAAGCATGTGATATTTTTCAGATCACATACTTTATGAATTTGATAACTTTGCAAATTAGATGTAAATTAGTCGAGGTCTCGGCACTAGGTTTATTGACATTTAAACAAACAAATGTACTTGGGTGACACTCCATGATTGACGTATGCATTTATAGTCATCAAATAAAAACATTTCAATGTCCAGCGTTCAGAAAACAAAAAAACGTTAGGCATAACTTTATTTTGATGTAAGAACATCCAAAATGACATCATTCGAACTTGCCGTCATTTCCATTCAAAAATACACTGCGGCTCATATTCTTACGGCACTTGAATATCTAGTAATGGCGGACTGGAATTAAAGTTCCATGTACAGTTTACAAAAAACATGTTGTATTAAGCTTGAGCTTAATAATAAAGAGATTCTCGTGTATTTCGATATCGTCAATATCGTACGTTAGGAATAAAATTAATGTATTTATGCTCGCCATGTATGTATGTGTTTACGTATGTATGTACGTACATACATACATATGTGCGTACATACGGAACGCACGTACGCACACACGTACACACAGTCGAACAACGTTATTGCGACCTTGTTTGAGTCGATATATCGCGTGTGTCAATATGACTGCCTGTTCCCAGTCAAAATGTGTATTCACTATTATGTTTCTATCTCAGTTGACTTGATACAATTGACTTAATATTACGTTTTCATCGATAAACTTTTGGGTCTCAGTATAGACTTTCATATTGAAAAAAAAAATGTCTTTACGTGTCGATATTAATATTATGTGTTAAAATAAAATAATGTTTTTAAAAAGTAGATATGAAATACGCGATCAAAAATTAATGCCGTTCCGGTATTGTCCGAATGAAACGAACCGTGAATAGAGCTTACGACATTTGACTGTAAACATACGATTTGCACTGTAACAATGCACGTGTACGATAAACGAATGACATTACCTAAAGCAATGAACACGGTACAAACATGGTCATATTATCAACTTTAAATCAAAACGCTAGTAGACGATTAGAATGCAACTAGTCATGTGACTTTGGGGCTTTGAGAAATTTTGGTCCTGTGAATGTCGGGTCACTTTGTCTTGTTAGATTAATTACGTATTAACTGACAAATAAAGGAGCGAGCTGGTTGCTTATTTTATGCTTATTCGTTGACGGCGTCGTTACCGCTATACCTTATGTATTATGGTAACTGAATCAAGAGATTCTGGTATGAAAGCGACATCAATGTTCCATCATCAAACCTAGCAACCAACACGTGCCGACAACAGCCGATCACCTGTGCGAGCATGGTCAATGTCAGTCGACAGCGTTTGTCAAATAGAAGTTAACCGTCCGTGACAGTTGTAGTGTATTGACGTTCTGTGTCACCTTAGAACAATGACTGCTCCATACAATTATTGCAATGACTGGTCCATTGATAAAACACATGTATGTTACGCATGCGCACTTAAATAAAAATGGAGTAAGCGCCATGTTTTATTTCTATTGTTTCGTGGTCACAAACACCACAATCCTGTTGTATCTAAAGTAGATGCATTTTATTTTTTCATTTTCAATATTGTTTAACGTGCACATTCAGAGCAAGCTGTTATAGCGCACGCTTGTCTTGGGCACACACATCAGCTATCTGAGCTGTCTGTCCAGGACAGAATAGAAATTAGTGGGTTAGTTGTTATTGTTAGTGAAAGAGAAAAGAGGGTGTAGCGGCCATACACCTACCCAATGAGTCCTTAAAAACTCGCTCTGGGTGGGAGCCGGTACTGGGCTGCGAACCCAGTACCTACCAGCCTGTTGTCCGGCGACTTAACCGCTAGGCCACCGAGGCCGGTAGTAGATGCAGATATTGTCACGGCTTTTATATCCCGGACGGATGAGCATGCGCTACAACAGCTTGCGCTGAAAGTGCACGTTAAGCACTATGACCTGACCACGAATCAATACGCAACAAACATTATCACTAGACTTTGTGACTTTGATGTAGAATTTTGTATTTGTTCTTCCACAAATCATTAGGTGTAACTATATTTTCTTATAACCTTTTTTTAATATAAATGCATGTTCGTCGTAAACAAAATTTCAACAGCAATTTTCATTCCACAATTAGAAGACATTTGAAAAGATTGTTAACTTTGTTCAGAACGTTCGCAGCGATTTGATTGATTGGTTGCCTGGTTGTTTAATTTATTTTGCATAACATAATGATTTCCATCGTACGACTAGGATAGGTACATGGATACATGTATGTAAGTGTTATTACATACATGCATACCAAACAAATATTCAGGTTAACTCATTGCGTTTATAAAGGTTGTCTTTTATATTTTAATATTAGAGTGTGGTCTAAGGTAAGATAAAACACCACACTATTTTTACACTTAAATTTTAGAAACAAAATTAATGTTCTATTAGTACGAATTCTATTAGCATTAATTTACGTGCACTGGTCTTATTTTTACAGAATGTAGTAATTCAGCTTTTCTCGCGAAATTGTTATCCCAATTAGAATAATAGTATATTTACTGTCTGATTGTAAACAAAAAAGAAATTCTAAAATTCTAAATGTCATATTTGACTATTTACCTCTGTAATATACATAACTACAAGTTAATCGATCCCATCTTTACATATTTGACACAGGAATATTCAAATTGCATATGTATACTCAATAATGCTTTGACAAATATATAAAGTACACAGAAAATATCCATTGCGTATCTATTAACATACTACCCAGTTCTTTGTCAGTAACAAAATGCAATGACGTCACATGGTACACGTTTGGACAATCTTACTGCAGTAATGTAAATTTATAAATAGTAGAAATTTAAATTAGTTGGATGTAATTTTTGTGAATAAAAATATATAAGTATACTGTTTACATTTCACATTAAAAACTAATAAATATGTTTAGTAATTACCGAGCTCTGAGACAGTCCCTATAAACTACTATCCAAAATAAAAGACTTACTTCCTGTCTGTTCGTCACACTGATATCCCCCGTACCCGACATCGCAGGTACACGAGTTTGGAGCAGAGCATGTCCCCTTGTAGCAAGGGTGTATGCAGACAGCTGTAATTAAAACAAACATAATTTTATCCACCGAACTTGATCGGGTGTCTAGTTATATAACATAAATAATTAGACTAGTAACCAGTTATATAACACAATTGTTT
>JAECMU010115090.1:0-13078 GCA_016106625.1 Dracogyra subfuscus
TATTATATATATATGTTGATGTTCGCCGTGTGCGTGCGAGTGTTTAGTGATCTTAAAAAAAAATTAAAAAAAAATAAAAAATATTTGGACTTACTTTAAAAATAATTTCGGGCTACCACACCATGTTGCAGGGCTACCAGATTTTAGGTACCTGGTAGCCCGGTGGGCTACCAGAAAAATAAAAAAATTTTCCAACCCTGGTGATAATCTCTATTTATTACATACATGGTTAAAAATATCTTGGTAAATATTAAAGGGTTATATCCCACTAGAATGTCTTGGTGCACTACAGTCTTATCAGAAATCGATTGTGGGTAATAAATGGGATATTGAACTTGCTACCATTTCATATCATGTTTATGTGTCCCTTGTGACAATTGAACATTATTTCACTCGGGACATAAACATGATACAAAATAGAATCTTGTTTATCTTTCTGACTACTGCAGGTGAGATATCTCACCGGATGTTACACAAGTTTGACATACTGTATGTACAGTACACATGGGTGAAAGTTTTCCGGCATATGCCGAATTTTCTGCCCTGGAACCACAAGAAGCCCTAGCAGCCAGAATTGTTTCAAAATGTTCAACTTTCACCCATGAGTACATTTCCCATTTCATATTCCTGCCATTTTGCACACGACACTTGCAGGAAACCATGACTAATCACAGGAAGTAGATTATTTGACCGTATAGTTTTTATTTTTTTAATGGAAAATACCTGGGCATCTTGAGTTGAAAAAGTGGTTTTCAATAAGTATTTTCGCTTGACAACAATGACAGCATGTCACAGTCATTTTCAGGAATTGATACCTGATTGTGACAGCTAATTTAATAACAAATTTGATTGTTTTATCAGCAATAAAAATCACCAAATATTGCAATATGAATCACAGTTCGTTTTAAAAATCAATTCTGGTTAGAAAAACAGTTATTTGGAATAATGAACATAAATACTGGACATCTGGCCACAAATGCCTGTTGATTTTTTGCTTAATTTTAATCGGAATGTATCGTTCATAGTCGCTGCTGGCCTCAATGTGTAGTCAGCAAGTGAACGAAAAGAAGAAGAAGACGACTGATTTAAAATATTAAAAAAACATGAACTTTATTTTATATATTTATAAAAAATTGAAGTGAATACTGTAAACCGTGAACAAAATGTGTGCATATAAATTTCGCGTCATTGGCGTCCAACCACTATTTTCCAGTTTGAAGTGTACTTAAAGTGATGTTTCCACTTTATTTCATCAAACACAGAAACGACCAACAAAAAGATTCATTCAACAGGCACAGCCTATACACAAGCTCTCCTTGATGGCGACTAATTGTTAATTGTTTTATGTAATTTCAGTCGATGACGACTAATCGTTTACATTAGTTTATCTACCAAAGGGTGTTAACGGTTAACAACGGAAATGGTGAGTTGTGATTCTAATACAGGTGAGGTGGGTAGGGCCTAATCCCCTCTATAGACTCTGTACCAGGCACAATTGCTTGATGTAAGATAACAGAATATAGATTTACAAACAGTAAGTTTATAACAATTACAGTGAGCTGTCTTTATCCACATTTGTTTTTGAGCTGTCAATGGTCGTTTGCGAAATTTACATGTCGCTAACATGCACTAAGGTATACATTCGCGAAAAAAACATGTCGCAATATCAATATGGTTTACAGTATATGTGAGTAAAAGTTATGAACTTGTATCCACTCACCATGGTTTTCGTCAAAAGTTGATACAGTAGTATGAAGGTTAATATCATATAAGTACTGAACTTACACTTCTCACCTCATAGATAGAGATTATTTAGGGGGTCAGGGTGTAGTTCTGTGGTAGAGTATTCGTCAGAGGTGTCGTGGGTACAGAGGGCCATCATGCCTTGGTGCTAAGCTATGGGATGGTCATCCTAATGTTTGTAATGCCACAAAATAAAAAAATTCATAATTCTACAAAACGCATGTGCATCAGAAACATTACAGTTATAGTGATGAGGCCTGGTCTGTTTTTAAGCAGAAATTTCCCCATTTCAATGTCACAGACTCCTTTTAAGTATTCTAAAAACACATGTGTGTCAGAAACATTACAGTTATGGAGATGAATCTTGGTCTGTTTTTAAGCAGAAATTTATCTGTTTCAATGTCACAGACTCTTTTTGTTTTCTGGTTTATTTCTAGGTCCTGAAGAAGATCTTCCACGCAAACTGGACTTCATGGAGTTTGTATGTCACGCTCCATCGGATTATTTCCGAGCCTACCACGCTCCGTATCACACAGTGACCTCCGACCACAGTCTGTGTTACGTGTGGACGTCCATGGGATCCCAGGTACAGCCTGTGCCGACGTTTGATGAAATGTTTCACATCCAGCCAATCCCACGAGCTGGCGGAAAGGTTGCCAAGGAGAAAGCCGCAAAAGACAAACATAAAGAAAAGGAGAAAACAGATTTAGCTAAAGTTATAAAAACTGAAAAAGAGGTTTCATAGCTGTTACTGTAGTGCTTGGCGTAAGAGAAACATGCACCGGAAATCATGATGTTTTATCAGCTATAAAAGTATGGGTGAACTTTGTGAAGCTGTTTACATGTCATTCTGTTGTTCATTTTACTGTTAAGAATTGTTTGGTGAATTTCAATTGTCTACATAGGGCTTAAAATAGGAAATAAAATATGGCCTGTTGTTTTAAATATTTTAAATAGCAGGTCAAAATAAATATGGCCGGCTGTTTTAAATATTTATGTGGAAGGTCAAAAGAAATATGGCCTGCTATTTTAAATGTTTTAAATAGCAGGTCAAAAGAAATATGGCCGGCTGTTTTAAATAGCAGGTCAAAATAAATGTGTCCTGCTGTTTTAAATATTTATGTGGAAGGTCAAAAGAAATATGGCCTGCTGTTTTAAATATTTTAAATAGCAGGTCAAAAGAAATGTGGCCTGCTGTTTTAAATATGTTAAATAGCAGGTCAAAAGAAATGTGGCCTGCTGTTTTAAATATTTTAAATAGCAGGTCAAAAGAAATATGACATGTTTTGACATATAGTCTTAGTGAGAAAACCCACTACATTTTTTCCATTAGTAGCATGAGATCTTTTATATGCACCATCCTACAAACAGGATAGCACTTACCATGTCCGATGATATACTATTTGTGGTGTACTAGCTGGAAATATAGTTTTAAAAAAAGAAAGTTTGTTTTGTTTAACAACACCACTAGAGCACATTGATTTGTTAATCATCAGCTATTTGATGTTAAATATTTGTTATTTCTGACTCATTATCAAAGGAAACCCGTTGAGAGAGGGAGGGAGGGGGGGGGGGGAGAGAGAGAGGGGAATAGGAGAGAGAGAGAGAGAGAGAGAGAGAGAGAGAGAGAGAGAGAGAGAGAGAGAGAGAGAGAAAAAACACAGGATAAGAATCTTAAAACTGGTGCTTCTCATTCATATTTGTTTTAGTGATTCATTGTAAATCATTAAAAAAAAAAATCATTTAAAATGTTTTTGTTGTTTTTGAAACTAATAAACCCACTACATTTTTCCATTAGCAGCAAGGGATCTTTTCTCACAGACAGGACATCACATACCACAGCCTTTTATATACATCAGTCATGAAGTAATGCCTGGGATAGGGGAAAATCCAATCAAGAGAATGGTTTCACAGAGTGTACATAAAAAAGAGAGACTAAAATCTTAACTTTTTATTCATAAAAGCTTTCTATATACAAGTATACAAGTGGGTCTTGACTATCATGGCAAACACAGTTATAGATATTTATATTTATCATATAATAGCTAGCATATCCAATGTACTCAAAGTACATGTATGTGATATTTTTCAGATCACACACTTTTAGAATTAGATGTAAATTAATAGAGGTCACGGCACCTTTATTGACATTAAAGCAAACATACTAGGGTGACACTCTATAATTGATGTATACATTCATAGTCCTCAAACAAAACATTTCAATAGCAATTTTACACCGATAGCTGTTTAGCATTCAGAAAACAAAAAATGTTAAGCACTAGTTTATTTTTATGTAAGGATAACCAAAATTACGTAATTTCCATTCAGAATGATCCCATGTCATATATTCTTACATCAACTGAACATCGCATAATGGATGACTGGAATTAAAGTTGCATATGCAGTTAACAAAAACATGTATTAAGCTTGAGAATATATGATAAAGAGATTATTGACAATGTTTGTTTAGGTATCGTATATTAGGAATAAGAATAATGTATTACGCTTTTTATTCATAATATACGATATTGATGATACCGAAACACACTGGTAATAACTATTTCTTACACACATGTTGGTGAGAACACTGTGCATTATTTATGATAACACATACACTGTTTACACACGTATGTGACTAACTGGTCCTAGATGATGACCAGGTCATCAATGCCATATATCCAATGAAAAACAACACAATGGAAATCGATTACACTGTGATGTATAGTTAACCTGACAATCATATGTTTGTGACGCATAAGTTAACTATAAGTGCAAAGGGTTGTAAATATATTTTAGTCGAACAAGATGTAAAAATTTGCTTAAAACCTGGTTTTTGAGGATATGTAAGAAATAAAATAATACATTTGTGTACGTTCGATACCATTATCTCACAACTCATTGTTTAAAAACTTATCCAACTCGCTTTTGTTCGTTAGATACATTTTAAAACTTGTAAGATAAATTGTACCTGTCGGCCACTCGCGTAGTATTCTCTTTATAATATATATACATGTATATATTCAAACCATGGACTCCAGAAATCGGGAAATATCCTATTAACTCAGTTGGTAGAACACTGGACGTTGGTTCGAATCCCCTCCCTTACATGCATATACTACATTACAATTCTGTCACTTTTTCTAAAGTAAATATTTCTCATTATAACCCACATATATGGTTATATAAATATAGTATTTTCTCACACTATCTTTAAGGCATGGATCATACTGATACACTGAATACTGTTATGGCACATTTATGACATCACTAGTTTGTATGGCAGCTGCCAGCTTGCAGTAGTTGTGGTTTGTGAAATTGACATCGTTCAGCATCATTGAAATTGGCCTTATTGAATGTTATTAACATTCGACTGGGAAGCGATAAAACACTTTGTCAATATATGTAACAAATAAATTACCACATTTATATAAATGTTATACAAAATTTATGGAACTCGTTTTGGAATGGCTTTACATCCAATTATCTCGTTAAGGAATAAAATAATTCCCAAACAAGTTTCATATATTTCGTAAGGCACCGTTCTCATATAATAATATATATGTACATCTCTTGTCATAATTAATCAAATATTTTTTTATTATTATTTAGATTAACATTTTTCACATGTCATTAATTCTGTACTAGTTACGTGTCTATCCAGCCAATAAAAATGCAATAACAATAACAATTAAAATAAATAAAAACAAATGAAATGTCAGCTCGACAGAAATTGTGTTCATTTGTGTATATATCTGAATATTTAATAGCATTTTTGATTCCCATCTAGTACACTAGACATTTGGCTGATGTCAGCTGAACAATACTACAGCTACTGCATTCATCCATTATTTTCTCATTAGTAAGCATATATACACATGTATAAAATAACCTATAATATCACTCACTTCGAAGTACACAACTGCAACACATTGGATAAAATCATGCACCAATAAAAACTGCATCAAAGTAACTAAATGAAACAAAGCCAGTGGGTCTAACCGGTCACCTGAGTAAATTGTCGACCATACTAAAAAAATGAGACAGAACATATTAACGAGTGCCTAACATTGTTTTTTTTCATAGAGGTCAGGATGATAAAATTAGTTATTTTCTTTCTCCATGGGTCATGGAAGTTTTGCACCAAATTTAGTTGGAAATTGTCTGGTAAAGAAAGAAAGAAATGTTTTATTTAATGACCCACTCAACACATTTTATTTATGGTTATCTGAATAAGGACCATACACTGAGAAGAGAAACCCGCTGTCGCCACTTCTTGGATTACTCTTTTCGATCAGTAGCCAGAGACCTTTTATATGCAGTATCCCACAGACAAGGTAGTACATACCACAGCCTTTGATATACCAGTTGTGGTGCACTGGCTGTGACGAGAAATTATTAGAGTCTAAGGAAAGTTTATTTGAGTCTTAAGTGTCGAGGGTCGAACTCGACCTGGCCCAAGTACCCAACATTTATATTAGATGATGATGAGACTAAGCAATAAAGTAAAATAGCATTATTCATCTTAATTCACGTGCTGAACACAGATGCTAAATCATGTCATTGTACTGCATTCCACACATATAGTCCTATAATGTAACCGGCGGCAAGAATATGGCAAAATTAAACAAAACAAATATAATTGAATGAGAGTGCTCTTCCTTGTACGGGTACTCAAGTCTTGCTAGACTCGGCCTGTGCCCGAGTACTCGTGGAGACCTAGGGACAATTTCACAAAACATCGTAAGTTTACGTCTGCAATTAGCATACATTTACAAGTGTGTGATATTATCTATATCACACAAAAAAACTTCATTATGGAAAATGGAGTATTTTAAGGTCAAATGAAAATGAAATGATGTGTATTTCTAACTATATTTGTTGTACTATAGTAGTAACAAGAACTGTGGTTTATTCGTAGATTTATATTTATGTGTGAAACTAGGCTTACGATGTTTTGTGAAATTAGGCCCAGTTACGTTAAAAGCTTGCTGTCCTGGGACTGAACCACGATGATCTTCCTAAAACATGAAAGTATTGTTTAGTGAAGTTAGGAAGTCGTTGCTCTGGTCTAGAAGCAGTTGGATTTGATCCTGGTACGTGAAATAGACAACGATTGTGCATTCAAAGCAAGTCTTGTTTGATTTTTACTGCACATTGGTTTTTTTACAATTACTAATTAGGGGTGCCACGATACACAGAATCGATGATATGATTGGCAACACGATTCCTGATTCACAGTGTTTTCCCCATAAAACAAAAAACTGAAACTTAGGTGACATGATTTCAAATTAAGAAATAAACATGATAAATGTCATTGATTAAACACTTTTAGGGTAGAACTAGCACATAATAGACATACAGTCAAACCTGTCTTAAGTGGTCACACAAATGAGTAGATAAAAGTGGCCGGTTAAGGCAGGTGGCCGCAGAGTACAGGTTGCCATTTATAGAGTCTTTAAAATATGTCTTGTTGTTTCTTCTTTTTTACCGTCTGTACTGCTAACCGACGGATGTGTGCTTCACGGTTGACTATAAATACATTTTTGACATGTCTCCTTCAGAAATAATGCAAATGAAATGTATTAAATTAACCGTTATTAACAAGTTTGTTTTCTTTTTCCATTTAATTATTTAATTCCTATTTCATGTGGTGTATTGTCATAGTAAGTGGCCGCTTAATACAGGTATTTTAGCAATTTGTGATACGATTTAGGTGGCCGCTGGCCGCGTTAGTCAGGTGAATTTACGTTATAAATTGTTTGGGAGGAAAAAAAGTGGCTGCTTAAGGCAGGTGACCGCCGATTACAGGTGGCCGCTAAGACAGGTTTGACTGTACAGAAGTATGTAGTTACATAACATTCTCTCCACTTCCCTCTTTTCTTGATAAAAATAACTTATTAATAAGTGCATCTCAGTTAGTGTTGGAAATATATACATAGTGAAAATAGGAAATCGACATCAGTAGTATCGTGGTGCATCATAATACGTTGGTGTATCGTGACACCCCAATTTGACACAGATAACTTCGGAGTACATTCACAAATGGGTGGGTACAGAGAAGTTTCTTTTTATCCCCAATGTCCGTCATCTAAATGATAATTCTAGAGACATTCTCTCAACTCTCCGTTAACATTCAGGCAAAAATTATGAAAAAAAAAGAGTTGTTTTGTTTAACAGCACCACTAGAGCACATTGATTTATTAATCATTGGCTATTGAATGTCAATCATTTTGGTAATTGTGACATGGAGTCTTAGAGAGGAAACCTGCAGCACTTTTCTATTAGTAGAAAATCATCTTTTATATGCTCCATACCATTAAACAAAACAAACTTTTTTTAAAGTATTTTTTGTGAAACACAATTAACATTCATATATGGTAATTTTTACAATTCACTTTGTGAAATAGAAACAAACCAAACTGAAACACAATTTACACTCATAGGTTGACCTGTACAATTCACTTTGTGAAATAGAACAGACCAAATTGCAACACAATTAACATTCATATGTGGTCCTTTTTACAATTCACTTTGTGAAATAGAACCACTAAATTGAAACAATTTACACTCATATGTTTAACTAAATCCCACCCCACATTGTTAACACATTAACACTGATTAAAACCATATTAACTAAACAAAACTCGTTGTTTCACAATCTTTTTTAAAAATCCTATCCAAGTGAGATTGTACAGCTAAAAATACAGTTATCTATACGACGGTTTGTGGATTTCAACATGCACCTGTACTGTAGAGTTGCGTATAAAACTAATCAAAGGTCTTTTCTCCAAACCACAAGACTAAAACAAATAAGGCTGAATTTACGAAGCCTGTTTTGCTTAAATGCGGGTGTTTAAGCATAGTAAATGTACGTAGTTACACGCGAGTAAGTCTAAAACAGGTGTTTAAGCATAGTAAATGTACGTAGTTACACGCGAGTAAGTCTAAAACAGGTGTTTAAGCATAGTAAATGTATGTAGCTACACGCAAGTAAGTCTAAAACAGGTGTTTAAGCATAGTAAATGTATGTAGTTACACACGTGTAAGTCTAAAACAGGTGTTTTAAGCATAGTAAATGTACGTAGCTACACGCAAGTAAGTCTAAAACAGGTGTTTAAGCATAGTAAATGTCTGCAGTTACACGCGTGTAAGTCTAAAACAGGCTTTGTAAAGTTGGTCCTCAAAGTCATTTGATGACTGATTATTTAAAGCCACAGACCAGTAAAACCGGACACTAAGTTTGATTAATCTATAAACCTGTAACACACTTGGATAAAGTTGCAACAGACTGAAACAAAGAGTCTTTGATGTTGAAACAGGGAAATACCCTTCAAAACTAGATTGGAACTTAATTTGTCTCCATAACCATTACTTCTCACAGGTAATATATGTTTTTTAAAATGCATTTTGTGGTATTAGAAACACCAGAATGACCAGAAACACTTCGGATGTATGGAAATGGATTATCTAGATCAATAAAATCTAGGCAATATCCAATTTCAACTGTCAAAAACGGCTTTGTCAGTGAAAAATATGTCATGGTGTTTACAAAATTGGGACCGTCGCTTTAAAATATTATTTCTGTACATTCATGTAACTAAACAAAACTGTTGGTTTTGATATAGATCTCTGACTTGAAAATCCTATTACAAGTGTTAGTCTATGGTTCGAACACACAGTTTCTATGACTTCCATTCACCATCACGAATCAAGACGTTTGGGCTTGGACTGGACTTGTTTGCTCTCATTCAAATTGCGAAAGAACTTCTTGAAGTACTCATATGAACTGATCATGATGGCACACGCTGGGGCAACCTTGGCAATTCTCGGAAAAAGACCTGCGAAAAGAAAAAGAAAATTAGAAAGAGAGAGGAGAGGTAGAGAAAGAGAGACAGATAGCAGTGTTTCTATAATTTGCATAAAATCCACTAGCCATGGGATCAGTACTTTCTATAATTTACTAGCCAGGTTTAAAAATTCACTAGCCCCTACTTTACTTTAAGTTAATACAATTTTACTAAATAATAGCAATAATCAGATATGTTACCTAAAGAGGAAGAAAACACTACCACTGGAAGGTGGGGTGGGAGCAGGATATTCACATTTACAAAATAGACTTAACTGCAATATTGGGCCTAAATAAAATTCACTAGCCATCAGGCATGGCAATAGTGGTTATTTATTAGCCCAACACTAAATATCACTAGCCATGGGAGTGGGGCTACCAGAATCTAGAAACCCTGCAGATAGAGACACACACACCGAGAGAGAGACTGAGAGATGGACACAAACAGAGAGCAATAATGAGAGAGAGAGAGAGAGAGAGAGAGAGAGAGAGAGAGAGAGAGAGAGAGAGAGATGAAAGAGACACAGAGAGGAGGGGGAGAGAGAAAGAGGCAGAGGGAGAGAGATAAAAGAGACAGAGAGAGGAGGGGGAGAGAGAGAGGAAGGAGGCACAAACAACGAGCAGGAATGAGAGAAAAAGAGAGAGAGAGATAAGGGAGCGAGACTGACACACAGAAAGAGACCGATAGAGAGAGAGACAGAGGAAGAGTGAGAGATACAACACTAATAGAAGAGAGACACACACACAGACAGAGAGAAAGAGACACAGAAAGAGACAGACAGAGAAAGAATGATAGACGGCACTGATAGCAAGAGAGTGACAGACAGACAGATAGACAGAGAAAGAGACATATAGAGAGACAGACAGAGGAAGAGTGAGAGATACAGCACTGATGGCAAGAGAGTGACAGACAGGAAGAGTGAGAGATAAACACAAACAAGTATGTATTAATAAGTAATCAGACAGAGAGAGAGAGAGATACACAGAGAGACACACAGAAAGAGAGATATACAGCGACAAACAGAGCAAGAGACAGATAGAAACAAACGGAGAGCATGAATGTCATCGGGCATGACAATAATAGTAATTTACTAGTCCAACACTGAATATTCATAGCCATGGGAGTCGGGCTACCACAGTCTAGAAGCCATGCAGTAAATGAAACCCGTTAATACTGTAAGATTCTGTGACCGTACCTGTATACAGCGCCTTTATTCCATGGGCCTCGTACAGGTTTTTCAGCAACACCCAAGTGGACGTGATTTCCTTATTCCCTGTGTAAGATAAACAAGAACTGGTAGATGAGTCAAAACGTGCAATGGTTAATGTTTGTTTTGTTTAATGAAGAAGTTTGTTTTATCCAACAACACCACTAGAGCTAATTATCGGCTATTGGATGTCAAACATAATGGTCATAAATAAGAAACCCGCTACGTTTTTCCATTAGTAGCAAGGTATATTTTATATGCACCCATCCCACAGACAGGACAGCACATACCACATTTTATTTACGGTTATATGGCATCAGACATATGGTTAAGAACCACATATATATTGAGAGAGGAAACCCGCTGTTGCCACTTCTTGGGCTTCACTTTTCTATTAGCAGCAAGGGATCTTTTATATGCACCATCCCACAGACATGGTAGTACATACCATGGCCTTTGATATACCAGTTATGGTGCACTGTCTGGAGTGAGAAATAGCCCAATGGGCCCATCAACGGGGATCGATCCCAGACTGACCACGCATCAGGCATGCATTTTACCACTTGGCTACATCTTGCTCCTGTTTTTGCTTAATGCCACCATTACATCAACCATTAATTAATACTGGATGTCGAACATTTTATCAAATTGATAACAGTCTTTCGAGAATACCTGCTGCAGATTTTTATAAGCAGCAAGGGATCGTTCCTACTTTCTCAGGCAGAACAGCACATACCATGCCCTTTGAGAACAAATTAAGTGTTCAAAGATTACCTGCTGCAGTTTTTCATTAGCAGCAAGGGATTGTTGCTACTTTCTCAGACAAGACAGCACATACCATGCCCTTTGAGAACAAATTAAATGTTCAAAGAATATCTGCTGCAGATTCTTAGACAGGACAGCACATACCATGTCCTTTGAGAACAAATTAAGTGTTGAAAGTATACCTGCTGCAGAGTTTCAGATAAGACATAAGACAGCCCATAACACATTGAACATTTTTATTTCTACAACTTGAATGGACTTACATGCAGGTGTCATTAATTCTCAGGTAACCCAAGAACAATTGTGAAAAGTTTTATTTCTACAACCTGAATGGACTTACGTGCATGTGTCATTATTTCTCCCAGTTCTATCTGTCTGTGAGTTTTGATCACATCAAAGGGTTGCGTCAGAATGGCAGTCATCTGGAAAAAGAAGAAGAAAGGAAAGTTGTATTGAGATTGAAACCAACAGAAAGTTACACTGATAATTCCCAATTTCTATGCTAAAAATTCCCAGTATATATATAGAGGATAATAAACAAGTTTCCAGTGAAATAATGTTCAGTTGTCACGAGCTTTAGCAAGTGACAAATGAAAATTATTTCACGAGGGACATAAATTTGATAATAACTGGTACAGAGTTTGTTATTCTATTTATTACCTCAGCTATTTTACCTTTATTTTCCACGCATATACACGAAGGCCGACCTGTATAGGAATGATGTAAACCACTTTACGCACTGTTCTGAGAATTACTATATTGTTGTAATTTAATCACATTCATAGATAATTTTCAAAAACACAAGTTCTCTCTATTCTGCATCAAAATCTATAACGAAATGCATTAAAATGACATTTTGTTATAAATATAACACCAAAAACAGAGAGCCGTTAATGCAAACTCTTTAAACTACATGACGCCATTGTGTGTGTTTGTCAAATCGTGATAACGTCATATTTAGTACCAACAAAGCCATTGGTTTGTAAGCGTCAAATTGTCCAATAGTATTGTTCTTTAGACCAATACATGTATAACAAGTCACTAGGAAAATTATTATTTATATTTCCCCGGTTCTGAGTGCCCGCTGGGGTAATAAATTTAATATATGTCTGTTGTAATAAATTAATTTAACAGTGGCGTACTGCATCATTCGGTGGCCTGAAGAAAAATATTGCCAGTATGATTTACTAGTGATAATATTCCCAATCCCAGCAGACATGGGACGCTGGTGAAAAATCCCTGGATACATCCCTCCCTTGTTATAAAGATTATCATGACAAATAACAGATAACCTGAGAAATATTAACATTAAATATAAATAGCCCATCACCAGCTGATACATCCCTCCCTTGTTATAAAGATATCATGACAAACAACAGATAACCTGAGAAATATTAACATTAAATATAAATAGCCCATCACCAGCTGATACATCCCTCCCTTGTTATAAAGATATCATGACAAATAACAGATAACCTGAGAAATATTAACATTAAATATAAATAGCCCATCACCA
>JAECMU010115100.1:0-20049 GCA_016106625.1 Dracogyra subfuscus
AATGGTACTTTGTAAAGAAACATGTTTATTTTTTTCTGGAATATTTGTTTTTCAGGATTTCTTCTTTTTTTTTTTTTTTAGTTTAAAAACTCAATAACATGTTTTTAAATTAATTTTAACTTTATTCATTATAAAGTTAAATGCCAATTCATCGGTTTTCTTTAACTCAAACGGACTATATACAGTGAGCACATAGTTATTATTCAATAAAAACACTCTAATTTTGATTTTGGCTGTGCAGTTAAAAATTCCAATGTCGGCTAGTTGAATTTGAGTAGGCCCAGTACGATTAATTGGCTCTGCTGGTGACCATGGTTTTCATGTTAATTTTCAACCCTGTTTTTAAGTATGTAACCTCTTTGAAATGGCTGCAAATGGTATTTCAGAGCCTCTAGATTAAAAAATGTCCGGGGGAGGGGTCATGCCCTCTAGTGTCTTGCGCCTACCATGCTGGTTCGTTCCAGTAATTTTACTCTCTCTCTCTCTCTCTCTCTCTCTCTCTCTCTCTCTCTCTCTCTCTCTCTCTCTCTCTCTCTCTCTCTCTCTCTCGTTTGTTTCTGTTCCACCCAGAACCCCATGACTGGCATATCAAAGCCATGGCATGTGTGTTCTAGTCTGTAAGGAAAGTGCATATAAAAGATGGGGAAACGGTATTGATCAGGTATCTTTTATGACTGTCAGAATTTCCAAATATTTGACATTCAGTAGCCCATGTTTAATTAGTCAATGTGCTCTTGTGATGTCGTTTAGACCGAAACAAATATATTGTTTTTCTCTGGTCAGTGTTCATGTCGATCTTAATCCTCGCGCGTCAACATTTAAAAAAAAAAAAAAAAATAATAATAATAATAATTCGCAGTAGCTACAATGGTGTCTCATATTGTGACGCATCTTGACATTTTGGTTCCAAATTACATGTAAGTCATTTGGAGGCAGTCGTAAAATTTCCCTGGCTAAATATAAAAAGAAAAGAAGCATTCAGGGTGTCAATGCAGATGATGCGGCAGCATGGCCAATGATCGACCAAGGCAGACAGGACATAAAATGTATCAATAGTAATAAACAATAAAATAATAAATTAATAATGATAAATAAAAATGTATCGTTGCATCAATTTGGGGTGGTTTTGAGGTTTTAAAAAAATAAATATTATTTCTTCTTTCTCTTTCTCTTTGCAGCATACGACCCTTTTGTGATGACCACAAGATCGGGTCTCTCCATCAACACTGTACCACGTGGTAACAAGTTTACCAACCTGCGCAAAAATTCCTCATTGAGGTCAACCTCAGATGATACAAAACTGACCGTTAAAAAGAAATCGCCTCAAGGAGGCCATCGCTCCTTACACTCACTTTCGTTTGTAACGCGCTTTTACATTGGTCGTCGTCTGCCACGCTTGAATTTGGCGGGAATCGCATCAAAGGAGCGTGTTCATTGGAGAGATGAACTACTTTCGCTGTGTGAGATTAAAAAGGCAGAATGCCAAAAACTTGGTCCAAACATTTCTGGGAAGTGTTCGGAGTACAGCGAAACGGTCTGTCACAATGCAATGGTGAATTTGTGGAAGGGAGCAAGTTCTTCACATAACACATCTGACAGTAGCCGTCTGCAAGAAACGAACGCCAAGCTGTCCTACATTTCACCTAAGTGCACCGAGACTGATCCATCGTGCAGTGGTCTTAGCCTGACAAAAGAAGGCCACTTCTGGTACCAACAACGACTGATGCCGTCTGAACCAGGATTACCTCTAGCTGAGCTTGACTCGTTGCCAAATGGTTTTCCCAGAAAGCTGGTTACACCAAGTGTATTGCCCTCGACATTCACTATACCTTCTTTACGGAATCCTTCAGCAAGGGGCAATAGCCTGTTATGTAACACGAGTACATCGGACATTGATATGGCTGAGTCTGCGATGAGAAAAAGAGGAAGCGCTAACCTTTACGACGAGAGCGAGGGCGAAGGAAGCGTTGACGAAGCCGATATGAAATTTCCCGACTGTGACGGCGACTACCAAGGGAAATCGTCCTACAAACAGCTCGTCTGGACAAATGGGAGCAGTCGAAACGCGTGCAATATCTGCGGAAAGATCTTCTCTCGCTCGTGGCTCTTGAAAGGTCACGTGCGCACGCATACCGGGGAACGCCCTTTCCGGTGTACTTTCCCCAGCTGTGATAAGGCTTTTGCGGACAAATCGAATCTCCGTTCTCATTTGTTAATTCATAAAACTGAGAGGAAGACCTATTCCTGTCCCAAGTGTTCTCGATCTTTTGCCCAGAAACGTTACCTCCACAAGCACATGCAGGAAGTGTGTCGAATGCTGTGACCTGTTCCAAAGGACTATTTCTATTTTAAAATGTGTTCCGAATGCTGTAACTGTTCCAAGGATGTCATATGTTATATGACTGACTTTTTAAGTGTGCGTGTCGGATACTATGACTTGTTGTAAAGTAAAGTGTGCCGAATGCTACGACAAGTTTCGAGTGTGAAATGCTAATTTGACTGTACGTGTGTTGAATGCTATGACTTGTTTTAACTGTACCTGGTGCAATGGTTCCGAGTGTGTTGAGCGATAGGATTGAGGATGTCGAGTGAGGATGACTTGTGACGAATGCTCTGAGTGGTCATGAGTGTATCAAATGCAATTATACGTTCTAAATGTGCCAACTTTTATAATAAATTCTAAGTATGTGTCGGGTGCCTTGGCTGGTTCTGGCATTAGACATTTGCTGTTGATAAAATTCAATTAACGTAGAACTGAATTAAGTTGTGCAAGAATTTTAAAATCTTGTTCAATTGTTAATTTATTTTACAATAATTTATGGACTAATTATCCTATTGTTATTTTGTTTTGGTACATTTGTATATTGTCAAATATAGCCAGGGCTTTAATCTCACTGTTTTCTTCTTCTTTTTCTAGTTATTAATACCACACACACACACGTGCGCGCACAGACACATACGCATGCACGCACACACACACACACAAAACATACACACATGGCTAGATATAATTTAATTAAGCACCTCCTAGTTTTGATCATGTGACTTATACTTCGCAAGTATTTGTCAACATTTTGTGAATACAAAACACTACAACTCACGTTCTGTGTATACATGAGGTATTGAAAAAGATTGTCAGCAAGTAACTTTCATTATATCAATATTTAATGTATTCTAGAAGACAACAGTGACAGAAACCGTAAATATGCATGACAATGTATTTACCATAATTAACCATGGTGCTGTAATGACGCCGAGGCGCTTTCATGTAGTGAGTTACTTCGTGTCTTCTCGGAACATACCTCACATAGTGAGTTACTTCGTGTCTTTTCGGAACATACTTCACATAGAGAGTTACTTCGTGTCTTCTCGGAACCTACACAATAATATGTAAAACTTTGGCTGCAGAACAATTCAGATCTGAGGTCGTGCTTAATTAATTTACAGGTGTGTTTGGGTTTGTGTGTGTCTCAAATCTGAAGGAACGACGGAAACGTTTTATTTAACGACGCACTCAACACATTTTATTTACGGTTACATGGCGTCGGACATATGCTTAAGGACCACACAACTATTGAAACCCACTGCCGCCACATCATGGGCTACGTTTTTCGATTAGCAGCAAGTGATCTTTTATATGTACCATCCCACAGACAAGATAACACATACCACGGCCTTTAATATACCAGTCGTATTGCACTGGCTGGAGCGAGAAATAGCCCAATGGGCTAAATCTGTTTGAGCACAGAGGTCTTTTTATAACGCAGTAATGGTAGTAACAACTGCTGACGAGTTGTAGATATTCATACATGTTTTTCGAGTTAATAAAGGCAAACTGTCATCGATTTAAGGACCTTATTTCTCTAAATATGGACCCCCGCCTGCCCCCAAGTTGATTGGGCTACTGGTTCTCTCTTGAACCTGATAGCGCAGGCGGTCCCTCCTTAACCCACCCCCACACCTTTTCCTGTCACAGACGAGGGGAACCGGCCAAGGCCGGTCCCCGCGACTGTGACAGGCGTACGCTACAACAGCTTGTTCTGAACGTGTACGTAAAACCCTTTGGACTTGGACTTGGACTAAATATGGATAATAGCTGAACATTGCATTAATTGTTGGAAACCAAATCTAGTTATTGCATTACCTTAACTGAACCATAATGGAGTGAAATCCATGTCAACCCTCTCGGCAGATTTAGTTTTTGAATTATGTTTACAAAATATTATTAATAAATGGAGTATGGTGGTTATGAAGATGGTTGAATGAAGTTCATTTAGGGACAAATCAAATTATTTTTGTTCAGGTAATACTTTGTTAAATCATTAAAGAGGTCAGTGGTTTGTGACAATATGCCTTTAATCTCCTATCGTTTTTATCGCAGAGGACTATATGTGTTGTGTCCGTCTGTCAGTCTGTACCACATATATTTCGTATCCCCCACCGCACCTCAACAGTGGCACAGTGAGCTGAAATGTTTTGTATAGCTTTTGTCATGTATAATTACAGCTAAAAGTTTGATTTGCATGTGGATTTGCCTCTTTTCTTGACAGAATATTGTTCTGGAACTTGGGAGATATGAAACTTAGTTTGGCCCGGCAGGTGACATGTTTTGTTTTGGCAGTACTCTCAGATATGCTTCTTTTAATGGGTTTTGGGCACGGGCTGTTGGATTTACGTGCCCTCCTTGTTCGCGTTCTATACCCTCTTGTCGTCAGGTACCGGTCCTCGATCAAACTCAACCGGTTAGTTCCCATACACTCTGTACTACGTCGCAGACCATTTACTTTTGTATTATTATTTTTAAAAATAGATCACAGTCGCAGACGACCTGTGTCGGATCGGGTTAGAAGAAACCTGTTCATCTTTACACACCTGCGTAGAACGTCTGCGTTGAACGTCAGCATTGATATACGTCTTATACCCACAGGTACCCCCAACCAAAAACGCCGAGTGTGCTATAGTTATTTAATATAATATACTCTTTTGTAACGACAGTATTAGTACCGTACTTGAGGTTTCTGTTTGTGGGTACCTGTGTGTATACCAACCTTATCGCCAGTCCCTTACCATTCACCAGGCTTCATAGGATTTTTGTTCTATTTGAAACAGACAAAAAACACGACCTATTCACAGGCATCCTGACCATATTTTATTTCATTGATCAAACAAACACTCCATCATAAAACAATCTTTCCAAGAGCAGAAGGATCGGAGGCCCTGTCAGGGTTACAGAAAAGAAAAACAGAAATGACGGTAATGCCATATGTACAATGACCAAATGGCTCAAAACAAAAGACACAGAATCAAACAAAAGAAATTCGGAAAAATAAAACTTTGTCAGGACCACACAAATATATAATTTTTCATAGATATATATATATCCGAGTATCCAGATCACAGTTACTTCCCTTGACAGGGCCTCTCAAACAAGGAACACGTAATAAAGATCAAAAGTTGTTCCTGGTTGTTTTTTAAAGAAAAAAAGTTCACATTGATATAGCTCTTTGTGGTTAAACCACAGAAATTCTGATAAAAATATGGCTTTGATGCTCGTAACTATGGAATAAAAGTGGCGGGGACCAAACCACACGTTGGAATTAAAATTAATAAATACAATGCCTAAATTATGTTCAAATCTTTGTTGCCTGGCATGATGGCACTTGAACAAACCAAACACCATCGAAACGGGTCCCTTACAATACGCATTCAAGACTGACCATGCCAAATAAAATAATAAATAAAATGATGTTTTTAAATAATAATAATAAGGGCGTTGACACGTTGTCATAAATTCACCAATGTTTGGTAAGTCCTGCCCACATGGTACCGATGACAATTTAAAAAGAAAAGTAATTTTCTGTTGGTTTGTTTAAATGATGCTGCTAAATGGTTATGTCAGTAGTGACGTACCACGTATATATTATATTCTGGTTTTAACTAATGAAAGACTTCATGCGATACGCCAGATTTAAACTTGTCATGATCAGTTTTGAATGTCGGCTCTCTATGGCAGATGATGTTTTACCTGAGAAAAAGACAAACCATGCCTATTAAGGGACCCACAAAAATTTGGTTGCCCAAATATTCTTCTGTTTATAAATAAATAAATAATAAATAAATAAACAAGCAAATAATAAATAGTCAAATAATCACAATCTATTTATGAACTGTTCATGTTCAGTGCACTTAGGATATGATTCCATGGGCAAAAATAAATTTTAAAAATAAAACAAAAAGAAGGAAAAACCTAACTTACTTCCAGAGTGCATGGACAGTATATTGTTTGTTTGCTTACCATCCGTGGCACGTATATGGGTCTGAAGTATCAAACACTTGCCTCAAAAAGATGAAATAAGTATCACAGATGTCAGGAATTCAGGGTAAAATTATCATTTAACTTATCACGGCAAAACATAAACGTGTTACAGTACCCATGTACACACCAAGCATATTTCAGTTCCTTCCCTTTGCTGATTGGTTGGGGTTTTTTTTAGAAGAAAAAAGAAAAGAAAAAGAAAAAAAAAGATTAAGAAAAACAAATGAACATTCAGTGACAAACAACTTCGCTCGCTCCATGTTTTGTTAGGATTGTAAAAGGTCAAGGTCACTGAGTGGCATTGGCAAGGTAAGTTTAAATGTCAAGGTCACTCACAATGTTTGGGGGTGGAACTGTAAAAACAATGTAGGCACTCTTCGTGTCAACTGCAGCAGCCGCCTGCTATCAAACAAAACGTGTGTTTCAAGCAGACGCCAAACGAAACACAATGCGATGAAATAATGCAAGTGTTAACACTTCGGATGTGATCATGACGTGTTGCAATTCCTAACTGCAGTGTTTTTGGGATATTTTATTTTTTTGTTTGTTTGTTTGTTTGTTTTTGTTGTCTTCTAAACCGGAAACATCTAACGGGTTGCTTTCTCTTGGGTTACATGACACTCCTTTTTCTCAACGCCCGGTAGACCTCGGATGAAGTCTCTCATAGGTTCAGGTCGTTCAATGCACGTCCACTTAAGGTATTGGTCCTAAGGCCAGCACCATAAATATGTTCTCACGGGTACAAACGTTGGAGTAACCCAGGCCAGAAGCGCCATCTTGCGGCAGGCTGGGCTAGCCTTGTTAGGAAACCACACAAAACTGTATAAACATTTGCCAAACATCCAAATGTGTTCGTTTCAGGAAAGTAAATTGAAGAACATGGTTGCCAGACTTAGGTTCAGTGCAATTACTAAAACAAGGAGTTGTCGTTCTTGGCACCAGTCCTGCAAAATATTAAGAGAAAAAAGCCATATTGTAATATCAAATTTTTTTACTTTTCAATCAAAACAATATATTTCGTAATCAAACGACGGGCACCTTTTCCTATACATGCTATTAT
This sequence comes from Dracogyra subfuscus, assembly GCA_016106625.1. Taxonomy (NCBI): domain Eukaryota; kingdom Metazoa; phylum Mollusca; class Gastropoda; order Neomphalida; family Peltospiridae; genus Dracogyra; species Dracogyra subfuscus. The sequence continues at coordinate 7,377 of JAECMU010115100.1, forward strand.
CACTATTTTGAAGACCTTGCCGTTAATTAAAATTGACGGGTGTTATTACTTGATCCTCTAACTTAGATCATAGGAAAGAAAGATAATGTTTTATTTAACGACGCACTAAACACATTTTATTTACGGTTATATGGCGTCAGACATATGGTTAAGGGCCACACGTATATTTAGAGAAGAATCCCGCTATCTCTACTTCATGGGCTACTCTTTACGATTAGCATCAAGGGATCTTTTATATGCACCATCCCACAGATAGGATAGTGCATACCATTGGCTGATATGCATACCATGTCCTTTGTCACACCAGTTGAGATGCACTGGCTGGAACGAGAAATAGCCCAATGGGCCCACCGACGTAGATCACAGGGTCTCATTTAATTATTACATATTTGTAGTACTAATTTCTTTTAAAAAAAGACAGAAAGAAATGTTTTATTTAACGACGCACTCAACTCATTTTATTTACGGTTATATGGCGTCAGACATATGGTTAAGGACCACATATATTGAGAGAGGAAACCCGCTGTCGCCACTTCATGGGCTACTCTTTCCGATTAGCAGCAAGGGATCTTTTATATGCACCATCCCACATACAGGATAGCACATACCATGACCTTTGATATGCCAGTCGTGGTGCACTGGCTGTGACGAGAAATAGCCCAATGGGCCCACCGACAGGGATCGATCCGCATCGAGCGAGCGCTGTACCACTGAGCTACGTCCTGCCCCCCCCCCCCCTAATTTCTTTAAGTCACATGCTAAGTGAAAACTAAAAAGTACTCTCCTTGAACTAGTTTTTTGCGAGTGCTAGGAAACCTGAGTGATAGCTCTCCTTATATGGCGATGTCTGTTGTCACTGGTTTGTCAGTCTATTTTTGACTATTATATCATATAGCTACATGTATGATTTGAAATATGGCTCCTTGTTTCCTGCACGGACACGACTTGAAACATGAGTCACAATCACTTTGTTGTTGTGGCTATGTCACTGCATGTCATGGGCATAGAAACATCTTAGCGCCGTTTCATGAAGCGATCTTAACGCTAAGATCACCATAAGTGCATTTATCTTAGCGCTAAGATAGCTTCGTGGAAGATCACCTTAAGTGTATATTGTAGTTATGCACTTACGGTGATCTTAGTGCTACGATCACTTTTTGAAACGGGACGCTGGTCTGCGTTTTAAGGTGCATTGGCTATCAGACACATTGGCTATCAGACACATTGGCTATCAGACACGGTGCCTGAATAGGTAGCAGACCACAGTTATTTGTGAATCTTCAGCCCACCTATGGTTTAAAAATAAAGAAAGTTACAGGTATTTTTTAGTCTCCTGGAAATTACAAAAAGGGTCATAATTATAAAGAGGTTTTATATTAAATATTTTTAGTTAAATATCTAATATAAGAATCTGTGCAAGACAAACCAGTGAACTCTGTGTGTGCATGCAGGGGCTTTAACTACATACTGCTACCATATAAACAAATTTTGTATTCAGCGGGAAAGACAGTACATATATCGTTAATTTGACCTTTAGCACCGAATCAATATCAAAATATTTAAAGTATATTTCATAAACAAAAATTAATCGATAATAATAACGCAATAACCTAACAGATCAATTTGGAAATCGATTATAGTCCCAATACGCCATAGGTCCAATTGATTATATACATAATCGATTATAATCCCAATACGCCTTAGGTCCAATTGATTATATACACAATCGATTATAGTCCCAATACGTCATAGGTCCAATCGATTATATACATAATCGATTATAATCCCAATACGCCATAGATCCAATCGATTATATACACAATCGATTATAATCCCAATACGCCATAGGTCCAATTGATTATATACACAATCGATTATAGTCCCAATACGCCATAGATCCAATTGATTAAATACATAATCGATTATAGTCCCAATACGCCATAGGTCCAATTGATTATATACACAATCGATTATAATCCCAATACGTCATAGGTCCAATCGATTATATACACAATCGATTATAGTCCCAATACGCCATAGGTCCAATTGATTATATACACAATCGATTATAATCCCAATACGTCATAGGTCCAATCAATTATATACATAATCGAGTATATACAAAATCGATCACAGGTCGAATCGATTATATGCAATCGATTATAGTCCCAATACGTCATAGGTCCAATCGATTATATACACAATCGATTATAGTCCCAATACGCCATAGGTCCAATCGATTATATACACAATAGATTATAGTCCCAATACGCCATAGGTCCAATCGATTATATACACAATCGATTATAGTCCCAATACGTCATAGATCCAATCGCTTATATACACAATAGATTATAGTCCCAATACGCCATAGGTCCAATTGATTATATACATAATCGATTATATGCCCAATCGTTCATAGGTCCAATCGATTACATACACAATGCCAAACTGATTATATTGCATAATCGATTTGAGGCCCCATCGATCATCGGAAAAGCCCTAGCAATGCCCCTACCTTGACGTCGCCAAGCAGTACTGAGACATCACCCTGTCGTCGACGTTCGGCAAGCTCCTGCAGTCGACGTATCTCCTCGCGACGTTGTAGCTGCAGTCGGTACGCTTCGTTTCGCGCCAGCGGTTTTATCACTTTGCTCACTTCCTGTAGGTCTGGAAGACTGCCATGTTTTAACGTCTCGGAAAGTTTCTTTTGGCTTTCAAGTGTAGGCAGCTTCTCCTCGTGGGACCGAGGGTTTCCGTGAACGTCCGCGCGCACTCGTCGCCGGATACCATTTTCTATTATAAATGTTTCCGGATTCTTCCCAGTCAAGTTTCCACTACTGTGAGCGGTTTCCGTATCCTGGGGTTTGTCGTCCATCGATGGATTCGACCTGGGTTGGTTTACAATGCACGGCAGAGTCCTTCTGCGTAGAATGGGACGGTTTTTTCCCTCGTCCTCCATAGAATCGGAAACCCCAGAGTCCGGTGAGGTATCACATTGGTTTGCCTTCGACCTGGGACGATCGTCCCCTACATAAACCTCCTTCCCTAACCCACTATCGTCATGAGGTGCGGCATACTGATCAAAATGGTCATTCAGAATGGTGGAATTGAAAATCTCACTAAATCCACGTCCTCTTCTGGATCCGGCCAGAAAACTATATCTACGAATCTTTAGCGAGGGGCTGCGACTGTGTGGGTTCACATTGAGCGCTTGCATCATCTCCTGCTGGGCACCGCCACCGCCGACGCCGCCAACGCCACCACCGACTCCTCCTCCTCCTCCTCCGCTGCCACCTGGGTTATACGGGTAACCCGGATTAAGGTTATGTCCTATATTGTTGTATCGTCTGCTGTTGGGACTGTAGTCCTTGTCGTAGGTAGACGGCATCATGCCGTACTCCGTGGAGCCGGGGTCGCGGGCAGACGACAGGGGTTTGGCGTGGTACGGGGCGTGGTTCTGCATTGGTTGGATGGGCCGGAAGTCATACTCGTGTTCGCCATGGTCCTGCTTCTTCATGATGTCTGTCCCTGAAATTACACCAATAATTTAATTACATACACTATATTTATTTATTTACTGCTGAAATTACACCAATGATGTAATTCCTTACACTATATTTATTTATTTGCTGGTGAAATTACACCAATAATTTAATTCCTTACACTATATTTATTTATTTACTGCTGAAATTACACCAATAATTTAATTCCTTACACTATATTTATTTATTTATTTACTGCTGAAATTACACCAATAATTTAATTGCATACACTATATTTATTTATTTACTGCTGAAATTGCACTAATAATTTTTAATCACATACACTATATTTATTTATTTATTGCTGAAATTACACCAATAATTTAATTCCATACACTATATTTATTTATTTACTGCTGATAGTACACCAATAATTTAATTACATACACTATATTTATTTACTGCTGAATTACACCAATAATATAATTACATACACTATATTTATTTATTTATTTATTTATTTACTGCTGACATTACACCAATAATTTAACTACAGACTTTATATTTATTTACTGCAGATATTACACCAATAATTTTATTATATACATTTTATTTATTTACTGCTGGAAGTAGGGTCGAACGTGTAGGGCAGATATGACCTCTTTGTTCAGCTGTTAAAAAGTTAAAGTTTGTTTTGTTTAACGACACCACTAGAGTACATTATTAATCATTAGATACTGGATGTCAAACATTTAATGAATTTAACATATAGGCTCAGAGAGAAAACCCGCTACATTTTTTCAGTTAGCAGCAAGGGATCTTTTATGAATTAATGGATCTTTAACGACACCCCATCACAAAATACACATCGGCTATTGTGCGTCAAAGAGGATAGCACAAACCAGGGTCTTTGATACACCAGTCATGGTGCACTGCCCCATCCATAATTATTTGAGGGTAGGTATGGCCATATGAAATAAATTGTAAATTACTCTGAAGTTTTTTACTTCATGAGTTGATTTTCTTGATGATATCGCAATTAATGTCTAAATGTGGCATTTTATTTAAAGTTTATTTATGATCCATAAATTACATTTTAAATGTCCATTTCGTATGAGAATACTTTGCATGTTATTGAGATAAATAAATAAATAAATAAATAATAAATTATTGATTAATTCATTCTTTTTAACGTTATTTTAATTTTGCCTTTCCTGGCCTTTTCAAGGTTCCTGTCAGTTATTATGTGTAGCCCGTGCATTATGCACCGTCCTAGGAGAACACGTCATGGAAATTCCGCCGGTTACAGTCATGCCAAACATAGACACACGGCTCGTTCTAGAAACACAAATGATGCAATAGACACCTGGCGAGGAGAACTGTTGGTTGGCATGGTAACTAAAAGTATACCGCTTCACGCTAAAGGTCAAAGTACTAGGCACTGCGCGAAGACAAAATCGGTTAATTTTGGAAGATAACGGCAACCAATTATGCTGAAAGGCGACGCAGCGGCATATGCGCGTGCGTCGAACTAGGCCGCTTCCAACACTAATGCTTAGGTAATTAATAAGTTAAAAGTCAGACAACCAAAATTGATAATATCTTGTCAGCATCGTTTACTGACGATGCTAAGTTTATAAAGAAAACCACACAGTATGTGTACGCAGATAGCGAATAGTTAAATGCTAGTCTCTGGCGTAGTCAGGGGTGGGAGCACTGGGAGGGGACGGAGTGGGCATGGCGGCCATTGAATCGCCAATCACTCTGGTCAGGTCAGGTCATTGGATTTAACGTGTACATTGAGAGCAAGTTGTTGTAGCGCACGCCTGCTGTGGTCGCAAGTTCTTGCGTGACCGTAACCCTATAACACAGTGTTAGTGGGTGCCGTCAATCATAAACCCTGGTTACGCTAATGATGTTAGTATGACGTCAAACGCTCTTTGTTGTTTTTAATTAGAAAATATAGGCTAGACAAAATATCGAATTGAGCACATAGAAAAAAATTGTGATCGACAACTTTATGAACTTTTTGCACTATAGTGGCGACGAGATTTGTACAATGCCTCAAAACTGTTAGTATTATACGTTGATAGCTAAAGTTGCCATTTTTTTTTTTTTTAAATTTTGGGGAGGGGGGGGGGGGGTCATTATAGGCCTAAACCTAAAATGCGTTTTGGTCACGTGATATCTGCACATGTCTAGTTTTGCGTAACCAATGTTTCGTCCACGCATTAAATTTAGGGCGTAATTTACATAGTCGTAATTGGTTATCCAAAATTTTATGGGTTATCTTGAATGTTTTTGCATACATTCTGCACATTTTCTAATTATCTGAAGCCTGCATTTAATAAGATATGTTAAAAATGGGAACGCAAGATTGCATTTTTAAATGCAATTCATGTCAACAATTCTGAAAAAAAAGTCCTTATATTTATTTATTCTGAACAACAAAAGAAGTGTGAATATTAGCCCAAAACAATAATGATTCAGTTATTCGGTAAATACATTTGGACTCTCAAATGATAATTTTTACAGACACAGAAAACCAAATTAGTATTCGCTTCTTTTTTGTTGTTCAGTATCCATTTAACGTCTTGTAAATATATTCACGTGTGTGTGTGTATGTATATGTATACACAATGTCATAAAAACAAAACAACCGGTCTCGGTGGTGTAGTGGTTAGGCTCGTAGGTATCCCACCTGAGGCAATCGGGGATTTTTCATGCAGTACCGGCTCCAACCCAGAGTGAGTGCACCGCTAGGCTCAATGGGTAGGTGTAAGGCCATATACACCCGAGTTTCACCCACTTCACGCCGGGTGCGAATATGAGTGTGTCTCCACATGGGGGGATGATTACCCGGCATGCACTGCAGGTTCCATGTACTCCGGGCTCGGGTGATACCGAGATAGCTCAACTGATAGCAAGCATGAAGCACGGACCTGTCAAGTAGTACCATACCGAAATTGAAATACTTCGGCTTCACCATTCATCTCATCATCATCCATGTTTGTAATGTCCAAAAATACCCGCCAAAATGTCGTTGTCTCTGTGTTAAATGTTTATGGTGTTTAATTTTTTTTTTTTTAATAATATATATTTTGTTTATTAGCTTGTGAATTTATCACTGTACAGTACTATGTATTTCATCGTAGCTGCGACATGCTCGTAAAACAATTACTGAAAATAATGGACACTATTTCACACCGCAAAGTACACACAGCACACGTGGATAATACAAAAGTATTGATTATATAATAGATAATAAAAATACGACCATTGTAATACAAGCATAATATGGTGGAAATATAAACAACTTACTATTAGGGACCGTAGACACTTTCAGAATTTTGTAACAATCACATATATTCATAGCTGTAGTGATAGAACACATCCCAAATAATGATAATGTAAAAGAAAATTTTCAAAAATCTTACCCCCCCAAATTAAACTTTTTATAATCAAGGCAAGTAACTCCGTTTGGCAAAAAATTACACAAGACCTAAAAAAATTGGCACAGTGCAAATTATTTAATTTGGTGCCTTATTTGGGGTTAGAATACATCAGTAACCATTAAAAGCATCATTATTTCTCCATTAATTGTGTTATTTTATCCAAATTGGTTTTAAATTGACCAAAAAACGTCAACAATTACACAGTACTAGTAGGCTTTGAGTTCATAGCCCCTAACCAATAAACATGGGGATATGAGAGTTTGACATAAATAGTGAATAGATAACGTATAACTGAGTGTAATATGCAGTTATATATTGATTTTAGTCTGTGTTAAAAAAAAGTACTGGGTGTTGGAGGGGTGTGTAAAATAAAATGCAATGTCAACACGATGTCCGCCATCTTGGATTCCAATAAAATCTCAGTACACCTAGCAATGTTTTTATGGGGTCTATAAGTTATATAAAAGTTTACAACAGTAAACTAGTGTCATATATGGCTTCAGTGATGTATGAAGTTGTTGTGCTTTGATAATTTGTTGTGCTTTGATAATTTTTGGTTCTTAAATCATGGAAATTTACAAAATAAAATATTTTCATGCAGAAAATGGCATGATATTGATCAACTTTCGGTTTTGGCCTGGAATACGATGTGAAAACAAATCGGAAACCGGTTTTTGGAATCGAGCACAAACAATTTAATCATTTCTCTATCTTCTGTAATTGAACAGTTCTTCATTTAATTCCGGGAACACATCGTAAAAGGACCTAAAAGACAAGCCTATTTTTAGACCGAAAAACTAATCGACCGACTAGCGGCGAGTTGGGGCGCCACTAGTCTTCCGGTACGGTCCCTAGAAAATCACGATTTTTGATGAAAATGATGGCAATTTTCTTTTAATTTATACGTATCTTAAAACCTTTTACTGAAATTATAACTTTTGGCCAATCCAATACGTGGTATATTGATGTTCATAATAACTCCGAATGCATTATATGCGAAACAAAAAATGTAAGTCAGTGAATTTAAATAAAAGGAGAGAGAGAGAGAGAGAGAGAGAGAGAGAGAGAGAGAGAGAGAGAGAGAGAGAGAGAGAGAGAGAGAGAGAGAGAGGTGTATAATTATGGACACACCACCACTACCACCACCACCACCACCACACACACACACACCTTCCCCAATATAGGCTCTATACAAGATATTATTTCAACAACAACGAATGACTTGAACCTACCAAACACCAGCCTCCTCGCGCCCGAGTCGGGTATAAGTTTGAGTTATATTTAGCGCGCAGCAAACATGGATAATATCTGTACTTGTGTTTTCAGTGGAAGTTTGCCAATACGTTTATGTAAAATGCTCTCGAATTTTAGCTGATCCAGGAATGAACACTCGGTGGAGTGCAATTAGGCAAACTACGAACACCTGATTTTGAAGCGGAACAAAAGGTGTGTCCTTGGTATACTTAGGCGTATGCGATGGGGGGTGGGTGGGGTTTAACTGCCTCTAGCCCCGAGCTGGAGAATGTTTTGCATTCGGGCAAAGACGATTGCGACATTTTGGCAAGATGAGCCTTTTTCACCGTGTATTTCCATCAATCTACTCACGACTTTAGTTGTAATCTGTGTACAAATGCGTAGAGTTTCTCTTGGAAACATCGTTGTTTGGTAATAATGCAACCATGAACAAATAGTGTTATCCAGATCCGGCCAAAACAAACTGGCCGGGCGTACGCTTAATGTTGATATACCGAGTGTTACGGGGCATGCCATTCGGTCACTGTGATCGTGTTGCAGGACCAGTTTCCATTTTTGATAACTCGCCTGAGGTGCTGTACGGCATAGAATCGATCGTCCTCGAGGGACATGAAATTACGTTTCAAGCATGCTATTTTGATTCTGGGCGTTTGGATATTTTAAATGTTGTTGTTGTTGATGATGATGATGATGATGAAGAAGAAGAAGATTATGATGATGATAAAGAAGATGATGATGATGACGACAACGACGACGACGATCTTGATGATGATATTGATGTACGTTTCAAGCATGATATTTTTATTATGGGTGTTTGGGATAGGCATTGTTTGGATTTTTAAATGTTGTTGTTGATGATGATGATGACGACGACGACGACGATGATGATGACGACGACGATGATGATGACGATGATGATGACGACGACGACGACAATCTTGATGATGGCGGTGACGACGACGATGATAATGACGACGATGATAATGTTTGTTTTTTCCTAGGACCAAGGTTCATAGTGACCGGTCAAACCCGATGTAGCCACTCAATCTACCTCCTGCCGATTACCAACAAAAGATGCCTTCAAGTTGCTGAGACTTATTATTACTAATCAAAGCTGCGGCAGGCTTCACTCCGAATAGATGTAAATTATGACCCGGAAGCTTCTGATTTACTGCGATGCAACCATAGCTAAATTATATGTGCCGTGCGGAAACCAGCAATTTCACTAATTATCCGTATCGATTGATAAGTTGTGTATTCAACACTCGACAAAGTCAGCTTGTAAACATGCCCGTTTATCTTCACCAGGGAAAACCCCAAAACCAACAGAAACAAAAACAAAAACATGCATTTAATTCTAACTAGATTTTCGATCTTAATAGTATCCAGTTAAGATTTCAAGTAAATGGTTCGGGACAAAGTTAAAGCATGTTTTAACGACATCATTTTGTTTATTCTGTATAGGGAATAATGGTTAGTGGTTAATGAGAGAGTGGAGTTGAGTGGATTTATACCTCCCCACTGAGCTGTTACAAATTAGTCTGTGTTGGAGCCGGTACGGGGGTACGAACCCTTAACCTTAGTCTTATCACCGATGGCTTCCCCACTACGTTACTTAGAGCGTTAAAGTTGCATGTTTAGACCAAAACGTCTTCATGTTTACTGTGGAAAGTCGGTGGTTATAAAGATGAACAGAATTTGTTTGAAACAAAATATTACACACTTGTATACTGAACAACAAAAGTAACGCGCATAATTATTTCAATACATGTAGATTTTTGTTATCATCCAATTAATTCCAACTGTCAAAATGAGACCAAAATGTTAACAAGACATTGATAATTTTAATGGACATAGCAGTTAATGGATTCAAAGTGAATACTTTGTTTTAATTTAAGAACATTAACTTAATCGTACGCTTATTATATTTAAAATATCTGTTTAAATTTTGGTTTTAAATTCGACCTTTTCCTACATTTCTGAAACTTTTACCTTTTGGTTCCACAATTTTTTTAATGATTACATGATGAGGCTGAGGGAGGCATTCTTTTAATATATGCCCACCACCAACAAATACTTTTCTTAACCCATGTAATCATCGAGCAAGGGTTGCGTCAGATCCACCGACAAAACACTTGTAATTACGTCCAAACGCGCCCCCCCCCCCCCCCCCCCCCCCCCCCCCCCCCCCCCCCACACACACACACACACACACACACACACACACACACACACACACACACACACATACACACTTATCCCCATAGCCTGCCATAAACTCCGGAACAGCACTAACGACTATTAAACCTGTGTGCTGTTTGTCGTGTTGTATAGTACAGTACGTATCCCCAAAGGTACAACGAGTATATGTATTTCTCATTACGTTATTTGGGGAGATCTATTTTGGTTGGGGTATTGAGATATATCTTAGAGAGAGGTAATTTGGTTTAGTTGGCATCATGCAACATTCTAGTAAACGACACGGCACCTCAACAATTCAAATATCACAGACATTAATACAGCAAACCCTGTAACAAATAAACAAATGTACGCACTAAACAACGTGCATTACAACGGTCATTTCGCAGAGGATGATGGGTGGGGTGGAATAACAAAGATGAGGTAAAAAGGGCGGGGAAAACATCCATACCAACAGTTGGTGAAGGATTATGTTTGTGCGTCGCTGAAACTTGGCGTTTAGCATTTAAAGAGCATTTCTCACTCAAATCTAAACCCGTCTTTCTGTTTATATGTTTACATGTTTATGTGACTAACAGGAATTTCTACAAACTCTCGTCTCATCTTTTGGGGTGTCACTGTATTTGTTTTGGGATTGGGAGTACAAAGACTCAAGCTTAGAATAGGTTAGAAATACTGAATTGAATTTGTGATTTAGATCAGTGCTCACATAGTCGCTGATTGATGGAGGCGGTAATAATCTTGTGAAAGGATCCTGTTCACTCTATCTCGTGGTAGAGATATGATTTTGATTATGAGAGTAGTTTTCTTGTTCAGATTATGACAAACAGATGTTCACAATGGCAGAGTTTCCTCTGTAGTTTCATCAAATTGGACGTTCTACAAGTTTCGCGTAATCTACCATTATCCAGTGACTCGTTTGGGTAGTGTGCGACTTTTGAGAGAGGAAAGCCTGGTCTGGGTAGTGTGCGACGTTTGAGAGGGGAAAGCCTGTGTCATGTAGTCTACCATTATCCAATGGTTCGTCTGGGTAGTGTGCGACTATTGAGAGGGGAAAAGCCTGTGTCACGTGGTCTACTATTATCCAATGGTTTGTCTGGGTAGTGTGCAACTTTTGAGAGGGGAAAGCCTGTGTCACGTGGTCTACTATTATCCAATGACTCGTCTGGGTAGTGTGCGACGTTTGAGAGGGGAAAGCCTGTGTCACGTAGTCTACCATTATTCAATGGCTCGTCTGGGTAGTATGCGACTTTTGAGAGGGGAAAGCCGCGGCGAATACGCCGTCTGCAATTAGTACAAAACTCTCTTTATTTTGAGCACATCTGTAACTTGGACTAATTTTTAAATAATTGCGAACACAGACATTAAATTAAAATTATTTGTGAAGGCAATGCCTGTATTGTCTATATTTAGAAAGTTATCCTCGGTTACCCAGACTTTTTTGTTTTACGACTGTTGTATCAACTGAGAGTTTACTGTATAGCATAGCCAACTGTCAGTGTCATACTTTCGAGGTATTATTTGTATATTGGCCGAGGACTTACGATTAGAAAAGAAAGAGAACAGAAAGAAGTTTAAAGCGAAGAATTATTACTAAATGATAAACAAAATGTTTCAAAACACACGTAAAATATGACATCATTGCAAGCTTAATACAGCCAGTAATTCGAAAAATACTTCGACAATTTTCGCATTTAGACTGGTTATTTTACGTAATTGTTTATAAGTAAAATGGCGACATTCTCCAAAAGCATATTCTAATCTATTCTACTACGGCACATGCTCCAACTCAATACAATCCACTTGATCGAAGCTTTGCAAACGTTGCCACACGTTTTGTTTTTACCTGCGAAAAAGCCAGGGCCTTTAATTAAGTCAAAACAAACATTTATCACATACAAGTTGAAATTAAAAGAAACAATTATGTCAGATTGATAATGTGGCAAAATGTTTCTTGGCCTCAAAACATAATCTTATTTACTGTTTCGTTCGTGAATATTAAACTGTGCCGGGACACTAAATTCACCACATAAAACAGTGATGAGTACAAATAACTGTATGTGGCTTATTTATTTATCGGTAATATTTAAAGAAACTGAATCGTATTCATATATATACACACAAGATATGTTAACAACAATTACAACTGAAATTTGCTCAAACTAAAATTTAAAGTTCAAAAATTGGGTGAAGGTCACATTTTTACAATATGAATTATTAGTAAGTTTTTTGTTTTTTTTTCGTTCTTACTAACACCCCACCCCCCCCCTCCAACGTGGT
>JAECMU010115102.1:0-10304 GCA_016106625.1 Dracogyra subfuscus
CATACCACAATCTTTGATATACCAGTTGTGGTACTCTGGCTGGAATGAGAAATAGCCCAATGGGCCCACCGATGGGGATCAATCCTAGACCGACCACACATCAGGCGTACACTTTACCACTGGGCTACTACCCACCCCTGTGGTTAACAGTGTTTAACACAAATTTGCCTATGGATCAGACAGCATTGTATCATAGCTGTAGGAAAACGCATATAAAAGATCCCTTGCTCTAAAAACAATGTAGCATATACCAGTTGTGGTACACTGGCTGGAACGAAAAATAGCCCAAGGGGCCCACTGATGGGAATCGATCCCACATAAACTGTGCATAAAGTGAGCATAAGTGATTGATTGATAACTAGTTTTACGTGCCCCTATACCACTAGGGTTTCGAACACGCCCATCCCGAGTCCGACCTCCGATAACATAAGTGAAAATAATTTATAAAATTTAGTGATCTCACTCAACACAATCTGTACAATAATAAAACAGAAATGTCAAGAATGAAAATGTAGTGCTGCCATGTTTTTAATACACTGTTACATAAACAGTGAAGTGGATATCCCATATTTGTAAGTTAATGAAAATTTAAAAAAAAAGTACAAAATTTTAGTGCTAAGATATTGTAAAGGTGTTGTAGGCTATGGGTCAGAGAGACATCAGAGGTTATGATGGTTTTACAATGTCACAGCACTAAGATAGCTTTAAAAGTTTGTAGCCAGATCATTTGAGGGCGATTCATAATATGATCGATTGCTCATCAAGTTAGTGTTCTCCTACTGAACTAAGACTGGGCAGCAGCTAGGAATGAACAAGCATGGAAAGAAAGAAAGAAATGTTTTATTTAATGAACACACTCAATACATTGTACATATGGCATCAGGCATATAGTCAAGGACCACACGTATATTGAGAGAGTAACCCCGCTGTCGCCACTTCAAGGACTAGGTCCCTACTCTTTTCAATTAGCAGCAAGGTATCTTTTATATGCACCATCCCACAGACAGGGTAATACATACCACAGTCTTTGATATACCAGTTGTGGTGCCCTGGCTGAAAGAGAAATAGTCCAATAGGCTCACCGATGGGGATCGAAATCCCAGACTGACTACTCATTGAGGAAGCACTTTACCACTGGACTATCCCCCCCACCCACCCCCCCAAAACGAGCATATAAGGCGTAAGACACGATGAGGAATTTTGAAATCTAGAGTCTCTGAAATACCATTTTGCAGCCATTTCAGGAAGGTTACATACTTAAAATGTCAATGTCAATAACCAGTACATTTCTATAATTTTTACCTGATTGTTTTTTTTTTGGCGGGGGGCAACTGCCCCCTTGCCCCCTCCCACAAGCTATGGCCCTGTATAAATCCATCAAGAAAAGTACAAGTACATGTGTATTAGTCTAGCTGGATGAATTACAGATTGAATTACAGATTGAGTTACAGACAGGAAATTAGTCTAGCCCTTTGGATTCTTATTTTCACCCACACCTATTATCACCTTTTGTGAATCACCTCTTTTTCAAACTGCAAAGAAAACAGTGCAGTACATTCCCAAACAATAAATACATGAAATCATTTATTCTGTTTTGCATAATGATTAAATGATGACAGCCCCACCCAAAGAAATGCATCGACTATTGTGTGTCAAACAAAGGTAAGTATATCAATGAAGTGTTTGTTATGCATAAAGACTGGACTTTTTTTTCTTTTCCCCTATATATTATTACCCCCTTTTGTAAATAACCTCTTATAAACTGTAAACAACCAACTCCAAAACAGAGCAAGAATTCCCAAACATATCATATTTTATTTTGCATAATGATCTATCTCACTGTATACAGGAGACATGATCTAGCTCTGATAGAAAAAAAGAAAGAAATATTTTATTCATCGATGCACTCAACACATTTTATTTACGGTTATATGGTGGCAGACCACACAGATTGTGAGAGGATTGTTTTTGTGTTTTTGTGTTGTTGTTTTTTATTTAACGACGCACTCAACACATTATTATTACGGTTATATCGGCGTCGGACATATGGTTATGTTGAGAAAAACCCCAGTGGTTAGCCGACGGGGATCGATCCTAGACCGAGATTGTGAGAGGAAACCTGCTGTCTCCACTTCATGGACTACTCTTTTCAATTAGCAGCAAGAGATCTTTTATTTGCACTTCCCACAGGCAGGATAGCACAAACCATGGCCTTTGTTGAACCAGTTATGGATCACTGGTCAGTGCATGAAGTTTACACTTACCCACTGAGCCTTGTGGAGCACTCACCCAGGGTTTGGAGTCAGTATCTGGATTAAAATTTCCATGCCTCGACTGGGATCCGAACCCAGTACCTACCAGCCTGTAGACCGATGGCCTAACCATGATGCCACCGAGGCTGGTAGCTCTGTTAAAGAGTGCAAACCTGAGGTGCCCCATGACTGGTATATCAACGACTGTGGTATATGTTATCTTGTCTGTGGGAAAATACAAATAAAATATACTTTGCTGCTAATGAAAAATGTGAGAGATTTTCTTTAAGACAATATACAAAAACAAAACACACCAAAATTATTGACATCCAATAACAGATTGATTAATAAGAAGAAACGAAATGTTTTATTTAACAACGCTCTCAAATTTCTTTATTTTAAGTTTTTATGGCATCGGACATACGGTGAAGGACCACACAGATATTGAGGAAGGAAACCTGCTGTCACCAATTCATGGGCTACTATTTTCGATTAGCAGCAAGGGATCTTTTATATGTACCATCCCATAGATATTTGAATTTTGATATACCAGTTGTGGTGCACTGGTTGGAGCGAGAAATAGCCCAATGGGCCCACTGACGGGGAGATTGATTAAGAAAACAATGTGCTCAATTAATGTTGTAAAACAAAAATAAACTGAAACTTAATTTCGTATACATCAGATGTCCTACTAATACTTAAAAAAGAGAATAACTCACATGGAAAAAACAGCAGCATGTTATACCCCAAAGTCTCTCCGTTCCCTTAGATCTATCCCTAGCCTAAACTTTTAACATATGTGGGCATGCATGTTAAAGAGGAACCTGACCCGACCTGACCCCTTCAGTAATTCCAGTCCACTTCCCTAACAAGATCAGACTTAACTAAATGATATGGTGCATTTTCTTCTGCACAAAGTGTACACCTCAAGCACCCCGCTAACATCCTTAAAAAGGAACAAACCACGTAGAAAAGCAGCATTTTTTCTGCCTAATAGTAAATGTGTGTTGGGAGAGGTGTACTATCAAAGCCTCCATTGATACAAAATCGTCACAGAGGGAACCAGACTAGTCTGGATGATCCAAAGTTAGAGTGACAGACTGATAACAAACGTGGCCCCGTGGGTGACATGTGTGCAGCGCTGATTATAGATGCAGGTGCACGCAAACATTATGAATGAAGGCTACCTGTGTTTGTGTACAGCAACTGTGAACAAAAAACTCCTCAATGGAGGTTCGTGAATGGAGCAGGCTATGCTCCAGTGGCGACACTGGCTTTGAAACTTTATCAATGAACAGAGCACTTTTTGTAGTACAGCACAATAGCCAAACTTGTACTTTGGGTAATAATAATATACAATAAACACAATATCATTTACAGTCAAACTGTGTGGTAGGGAAGGTGGAGGAGGGAGTGTAGGGGTGTGGAAGTATGTGTGTGTGTATGCTATGGAAAGTTGATAGCTTATGGATGGATGGATGGATGGATGGATGGATGGATGGATGGATGGATGGATGGATGGATGGATGGATGGATGGATGGATGGATGGCCGGACGGACGGACAGACGGATAGACAGACAGACAGACAGACAGACAGGAGGACGGAAATGTTTTATTTAAAGACGCACTCAACATATTTTATTTATGGTTACATAGCACTGGACATATGGTTAAGGAGGAAACCCACTGTCACCACTTCATGGGCTATTCTTTTCGATTAACAGCAAGGAATCATTTATATGTACCATCCCACAGGATGGATGGATGGATGGATGGACGGATGGACAGATGGATGGATAGATGGTAAAGGCGTTTTTGGATTAAAAAAATAAAAAGTTTGATTTTTTTTTATTTTGGTATGAAGGTGTGTTAATAATATAAAATTATAATGGAGCAAAAGAAATTGAATAGATGGATGGATGGATGGATGAAAGAAAAAACAGATGGAACAAAACTAAACAAATGAATTAATAGATGGAAGGATGAATACATGAATTAATTAACAAATGAATGAATGAATAAATAAATGACTTGTGTGGATGGATCAATGAACAGACAAATAGGTTGTTTTGTTTTTTTTTGGTTTGTTTAATGACGCACTCAACACATTAAATTACGGTTATATCGGCGTCAGACATATGGATATGTCGAGAAAAAACCCCAGTGGTCAGCTGACGGGGATCGATCGCATCAGGCGGGCACTGTACCACTGGGCTATGCTGCCCGCTAAACAGACAAATAGATGCATGAATGGATGAAAGGATGGACACCCCAGCAAGTACCACAAATATTTCAGACATAAAACGTTTTGTTTGGAGCACATTAATAATATGTAATAACAAAAGCAAAACCTTACTCAGATGGATTAAAGTAACACACTAAAAAAAGAAGTTTGTTTTGTTTAACGACACCACTAGAGCACATTGACTTAATAATCATCAGCTATTGGATGTCAAACATTTGGTAATTTTGACGGTCTCAGAGAGGAAACCTGCCATATGTTTTCATCAGTAGCAAGCATCTTTTATATGCACCATCCCACAGACAGGACAGCACATACCACAACCTTTGATATACCAGTTGTGGTGCACTGGCTGGAATGAGATAACAGACACTATGGCATATTTTTCACTATAAGAGCCATTTTTTATAATTGAAGTCGGACATTAAAGGCAAACTGTCACAAATTTAAGGACCATAGTTCTCTAAAAAGTAATAATGAATCAAAATTACATTAATTTTAACTATACCATGATGGAGTGAAATCCTTGTCAATCCTCTCAGCAATGTTAGGTTTTTAATTATGGACCACTGCCATAAATCAATTATTTTGACAAAATATCATTAATAAGTAGAGTATGCTGGTTACTTAGATAGTTGAATAAAGTACATTTATGGACAAATCATTTTTTTTTTAACGTAATACTTTGTTAGAACATGTAATAGGTCAGTGGTCTGTGACAATACGCCTTTAATTACATAGTAAAATAATACTGCTACCTAACTACAAGAAAGTGTATCTGTGTGTACTGGTGGTGAAAATATGTCTTACTACACACATTTTTAACATTGCTGTATGAATCCTGCACAAACAGCCAATTCATACAACTCCCACAGTGACATTTTCCATAAGAACAGAGCTGATACCGAGGAATGAAACATCTTCAGAAGTGTTTGATGCCAGCTTCACAGTGTTATGTGAGGTCAGGTTGAGCGATTTAAATGCATACATTTTACGTCAATAAGACATTGAAAATATAATCACAATGAAGTTTTGGGGTATTCTCAGTATGTCACACATCATTTTTTATATAAAGTAACATACTTATCAATGAACCTTGGCTCCAGTCTAAATCCTAGGGACAATTAAGATTATTGTTTTTGCAAATTTTGTTTTATAAAAAAACACCCTGTTTTAACATACTTATCAATCAAGCTTGGCTCCAGTCTAAATCCTAGGGACAATTAAGATTATTGTTTTTACAAATTTTGTTATATAAAAAAACACCCTGTTTTAACATACTTATCAATCAACCTTGGCTCCAGTCTAAATCCTAGGGACAATTAAGATTAATGCTTTTGCAAATTTTGATATTAAAAAAACAACCTGTTTAAATACAAGTACAAATTGTGGCGTTTTGGAGGTTTAAATTTTTTTATTAAAAAATATTATCATATAGGACTCAAGGATGACAAAAACATTTCAGACTCATATATATATAACTCATTTCCAAACAATTAGGGGTCAAATGCATATTTAATCAGGATCCTAGGCATTCCAAATTGAAGTATCTACAATTTTAGCAGAGATCTCTAGCATTCTTGTCTATAGGATTCTAAGCATTTCAGACAGGGATACTGGGAATTTCTGTGATCCTGTACATTTCCAACTTTGATACTGATAAATCCCAAATGGGATCCTAGATATACTCGAATGGAATCCTGGGTATTTCCTATGGGGGATTCCATGCATTTCCAACAGAGATTTCTATCAACCCCAAGCGAAATCATGAACATTACCAACTGGTGGTGTTCTTCACCATTTCCAACTGAGATCCATAGCTTTCGTGTATACTCAGGAATGCCTGAGATCTTTGGTGGGTATGCTGAAATAACCTGGGGTTTTTTTAATGCTACTATAGCATTAATCTTACTCAATATAAAATCCTAGTTTGGAATCATATGCTTCTTTTATCCTCACAGGATGTATACTGTATTTTAACAATCCAAGGACAAAATCACCAAAACTACATCTTGGTAAACTGAAGATTTTGTTCTTCTCATTGTCTTAATCTATTACCAGGCTTGTTTCATTCTGTATCTGTGAAACAGGTTAAATGAATCCGGCTACTACAATATATATGTTAAAGGATTAGACTTACAGAGGTAAAACAAGTCTTTGGTTGGTTAACATTTCAAAATTCTAAAAGTATTGTATCTGTTCTGACAGTGGTTCATGAGTGCATATCATCGCAGTTGTACTTATTCCCATGAGCTCTGTCCTGTACTAGTTTTGGTTCAGTAAACTAGTCTGGAAGTATCAGTCCTCTTTGTGATAGTACAGGAAAGATGCATTGTCCTGTAAAGGATCTCCTCATACCAGGAGTAGCTGTCCTCCTATTGACAAAGGAACTATAGATAGTTTTATGGAATCAACCACCATTTTGCCAAATGCCCATTCGACTCTGCATTGTGCAGAGATACGATCTTGATTACGGATAACGGTCTTGTTGTTCAGATTTGACAATTCTGCCTAAGAACTCTTCATTTGTATTCAGACTGGCCAATATACACATTAAACAACATCCTGCTGCTACTGCTTGCAGAAGATATTACAATGTCATCTTCTTCTTTTTTTCTTCTTTTTTTTTTTGGTGGTCTTCACCACCATCAGACCACCCACAAGCAGTATTGGTCCATTTAATACAGGATTACAGGTTATTAGATCAGTTAAGACGTGCAGCACACTGCTTACATAAAGACACTGTAGAAGATTTACGACAGTTCGCCTCCCTGGAGGGACTGTAATTACCTTGAAGCCTTCACTGAACACCAAGTCTTGCTTATGTACATAATATAGAGATATTACTTTTATGGAGCAGCTTGTGATTAAAAAACAAATATACTTATAAATATATATATGAGACAAAGTAACTTCAAGAAAACCTGAAGTGGGTGACTGTGCACTAGACTGGTTTTGTGCTGAATGTTAGATGAACATGATGTGATAGAGGGTGATGGTACCAGTCTTATTATTCCTGAGTGCTCAGCCTTTTGAACAGACCAAAGATCCATTAGCAGCAAAACTATTTTATATGCACTTTCCCACAGACACACTTTTTGATATACCAGACATTGGTTGGGCTTGAAAAAAACACAGTCTGAGAATGGGACCAAAGACTTGCATATTTTAAACTCTTGGTAATTTTGACATGAAGAAAGACAGAGACAGAGATATATACAGAAAGAGAGAATGTTAGAGAAAGAGAATAAGAGAACCAGAGATGAACCATGGGTAAATATAAGGAAATATATATTTTTTAAATCTATTTTATTTAGCAACAAGAATTCTGAGATTACATGTCCCCTACTGGACTCAACAAATATTCATATCCCCTAAGTTCAAGGGCCATAACTCTGTTAAAAATGGGTAAATCACCTTGAAGTTCATCTTGTAATAAAACATGATAAAGCCAAACACAAAATGTCAGCTCAATATCTTGAGGTATTACAGAAAAACCCTCTGGAAAACAAATTTTCATATTTCCTTAGTTCAAGGGCCATAACTATGTCACAAATAGGTAAAATGCCATTAAAAGTCAAACTTGATCTGTACATTATAAAGACATGTATATACAGTGTTGGCTCAATATCTTGAGGCAATGTGAAAAACAAGTCCAAAAACTATGTTTGGGACAGATG
The DNA here is from genome assembly GCA_016106625.1 of Dracogyra subfuscus. NCBI lineage: Eukaryota > Metazoa > Mollusca > Gastropoda > Neomphalida > Peltospiridae > Dracogyra > Dracogyra subfuscus. The sequence continues at coordinate 8,176 of JAECMU010115102.1, forward strand.
GACATAGACAGACAGAAATAAAGAAAGAAATGTTTTATTTAATGACGAATTCAACACATTTTATTTATGGTTATATGGCATCAGACATATGGTTAAGGACCACACAGATTTTGAGAGGAAACCCGCTGTCGCCACTTCATGGGCTAGTCTTTCCGATTGGCAGTAAGGGATCTTTTATTTGCGTTTCTCACAGGCAGGATAGCACAAACCATTACCTTTGTTGAACCAGTTATGGATCACTGGTCAGTGTAAGTGGTTTACACCTACCCATTGAGCCTTGCGGAGTACTCACTCAGGGTTTGGAGTCGGTATCTGGATTAAAAATCCCATGCCTCGACTGGGATCCCAACCCAGTACCAACCAGCCTGTAGACTGATGGCCAACCATGACGCCATCGAGGCCGGTCAGACAGACAAAATGACGGACAAAACCTATAGTTCCCTCTGGTTGAACCCACTGAAGACAAATAAAACACACTACATTAAAAAGAAGTTAAAAAATTTGGGTGGTATTAATAAGTGTTATAAGGATGACTGCTGTTAACCTTAAAACATATCCTAGGCATTTCCAGGAATTACAAACAGAAAATATCTGACAAACAGCAATAACATTCTATCTAATATTTTCACTTCATTTAACAATAAAACACACTACATTAATTTATTTATTTTCACTCTGGATTGAGTTTGACAAAAAAAGGTGTGCTGGACATAAGGAAGCCCAAAAGTTTTCTTGACCCACTAAGATAAATTACAAGTGTGAAAACACTTCAACAAAGAATCATTCATACACAGGATATATATCAGTGGGGGATCCTGTTGGTGGTTTTTTTCTTCTTTCCAGGTCATGTTAAACTGTTATGAAGTGATATTTGAGTGGCCCCAGACCTCTCGTCTGATCTGTCAGATCTGTCGCGAGACAGGTAAAACTGTCTCGTCAAAGGTAAACTCTCAGACAGGTAAGACTGGGCATCAAAAGGCAATATCTTTCCCACAATGCAGTGGGAACAGATAATCGATTGTTACTCTTTATCACCTCGGGTGAACTGTTTAACCCTTTAAGTGCTGACTGTCTCCGTGAAATCGACACCGCAGACATCAATTGTGGTGACTTTCATTCATGCCCGTTAAAGGCTTGCCAGCACACACAATGTGGCAAGAATCAACATGCTAGTAAGCTAGTACGGTGGGTCTCATATTTTCCACAAGTAAATGTTTAACAACATGAAAAAAAAGCCCCATGAAATGTTAGTCTTTTTTCCCTTTTGGGGGGCAAATATTTAATATGATAAATACACAAAAATAAAGATGTCTTTTTCCTGGGTTTCTTTCCAAGATGTTTATTCAGTTTAATATTTCAAAAGTTTTATGGAAAGGCTAATATCAACAAAATATATTTTATCAATATTTGTTTTTTAATATTTCTAATATTACAAGTCACCAAAGTTGAATGTAGCCTAGAGGTTAGTGTTCCCTCATCAAGTCTGATTGATTATAGACAAGACCACCCATTAAATTATTTCTTTATTTAAAGTTTGTTTTGTTTAATGACACCACTAGTGCACATTGATTAATTAATCATTTGCTACTGAATGTCAAACATTTGATAATTCTATATACTATCCTGTCTGTGGGATGGTGTATATAAAAGATTCCTTGCTACTAATGGAAAAATGTAGCGGGTTTCCCATCTATGACTATGCAAAAAATTACCATATGTATGATATCCAATAGCTGATGATTTATGTGCTCTAGTGGTGTCATTAAACAAAACAATCTTTAACTGTTAACCGTATTGCACCCCACTGTTTAACAATATGCTATGATGTTATTAAACACACAAAATACTAATGTAAGATTTAACCGTATTGCAGACCAGTTTAACAATATGCTATGATGTTATTAAACACACAAAATACATATGTAAGATTTAACCGTATTGCACCCCACTGTTTAACAATATGCTATGATGTTATTAAACACACAAAATACTAATGTAAGATTTAACCGTATTGCAGACCACTGTTTAACAATATGCTGTGATGTTATTAAACACACAAAATACATATGTAAGATTATAACCGTATTGCAGACCACTGTTTAACAATATGCTATGATGTTATTAAACAC